>KN887273.1:39571-55626 GCA_000934455.1 Apostichopus parvimensis | reverse complement strand
TCGACAGACAGGCATATCGTCTTCTTTTGAGCTGATTAGCTACTGTTTACAAATTACAGCGTAGGACAAGTATTTTAATCCCATACGTTACAATACCGAGCCTAGGCTAAGTAAAGACAAAGTATGTTAGACACATTTCCAAAACAGCCTAACGTCGTGTAGCCTAACTTTTGACCTACCGTACCTGGATTGGCAAATACCGTTTAGACTAGCGAAACAAACTGCTGTTACTCAGTGTGAAAATTATTAAGACCAAGACCGAACCTCTTCTTATGGTTGGGAACCAGTTTAACAAACAACTGTTGCCAACTGGGATTGGCCTATATAGTAAAGGCTTCATAATTGACGCACCCCCGTATTTGGCGCACCTTCAATTATTACTAGCAACAATACAGCAGGCCACCTGAACTTTTTGCAGTCAAGCAGAATTACATATGTCATGAGTTTGAATCCATTTCAGCTATTTGCTGACCAAATTGTGGTATTTGTTAAGCTTTTAACACCCTCCCCCCAGTTTTGCACGTTTTTTGGGCATTTGGAAATCTTACACCCTAAAAATAACCAACATTACCTCAATAAGATAACACTACTCTCTGGGACCTGAGCTTAGAGGCTCAGAGCAAAGCAAACAGCATCTAAAGTCAATGGATGTATACTAAGGCCTACACTACAATAAGCATATCGACGAATGTGTCAATTTAGGGGTATGAAAGTACTTGACACGGCAGATATTTTGTGGTCAAATTCTGCTCAATTGTACGGTGCATAAGCACAGAACCTTAAATATTTTGAGATCATAACATTTCTGAGGAACTACACATAAGAAAAACACATACAGTTGAGTGATTTGGATTTTTCCTTGATAGACATCGTTGATCAAATCCTTAAGTGCGTCAATTATGAGCCCACCATGCTATTAGTAACTGGCCTAGCCTTGTACTAGTAGTAGTCTACCAGCTTGGAACAGGTGTGGCACTGGGGCTGCGGTGATAAAGGCAACACCACCTGACTGAGTTGGCAAAGGCGCTGATTTCGGATGTGAATAATACTAGTCTTCATGAGAAGTTACTCTAACAAAGAAATATAACCTGTCTTGCCTAACATGGACCCTGCTGACAGAGGCATTCACCTCTGCGAGAATCTCACTGTCAGAGTCACCAAAGCCACATTGAGTTTTCATATTGAAGTATTGTATCCCGCATATAACTACAACACACATTAACCAAACTTTAAATTAATAAGCACTGGCACCTAATTGCCTACCCACATGGTTATTGCCCACAGATGGTCAAAAAATCTTAAAGATCTCCCTGTGAGATCACTTAAAATTCACAGGGAATAATCAGATAATACATATCTCTTAATGCGATCCAAGAATAAAGGTATGCCCAAGATAACTGAATAATTTTAGCCTCCTTAAATGTAAAGTTACTTCTGTTAAAGCTCGTCTTAAAACTGATCTAATCTGTCTTCTAATGAGCTGAAGCAAGATTCTACTAGAAACATGGGCAAACTAACACTGGATATTTCTCCTTTCTTTGTATAGCAGTAAGCTGACCAAGAAAAAACAAGAAGCCTAGAACAATTTCTAAAGTTTGGTTTAAATAATATATCTACCTGTTTCTTCCAAAAATCTTAGCAGATTTCCAGGACATGTTTCACACAGTCCTACTATACATAACATTAAATAGAAAAGAAAATAATGAATTCACTCGACAAATATGCACAGTGCTTCTTCTAAGGTTACCATGTTAAAGGTTACAGTTCTAACAAGAAAATGGGCTACTGTATTCTTTCATAACTCAAAAAATGTGCAAAATAAATTGGACTTTGGACAAAATAAATCCCATTATCAGTGAATGATAAGTACAAAAGGATTATTTTTCTTTGCAAATGAAGTGTTGCATATATCACATTTGATAAATTAGATAGAAACATTGTCGCATCATAACAGTTAAATAGTAGGATAGTTTATATATAAGTTGGACAGTTGACAAAAATGCTTCAGTTGTTGCTGCAGTATTCAGTTCTAAAGGGATTATCAAACATTTTAGTTTCAATAAGGCTTTTTCCCAGTAATAATTACTAGTATAATCTATCATTCTTGGGCATATCTCCAAATAAGTTTTCCAATTGTTGATTTGTTTTATCCCATTTCTTTATAGATGTTTAGCCTTACCATTAAAGACTTACAGGATCAGTTTTCAATCTGTGAATGTCTCAAATAATTCATACAAAAAGATTGACTGAAGTATGCAGTTGAAGTTTTATTTTTAAGGATAAACTCTCTTATTGCTGATATTTGGTTTTCTCCTAATATTACAGTAAGTAGATAGACAAGAAAATTATGGAAGAGGAAAAAACCCATCTGCATGTTAAATTAGAGACAATTGTGAAGAGCAGTCCCATGGAACTCTTGCCAGAAGAGAAGAAGAAACTGTTGGAAAAAATTAGAAGCCGTGAAGGATCTGTGCCAATAAAGGAAGAGTGAGTTTAGGTTATTTATACTTTTTTTTGGGGGGGGGGGGGTTGTGAAGTCTGTCAGTCATTTGAGAAAATTTATGTTTCAAATGTTCGGGAGGTATTATAATTATTGCCTATTGTGAATCCCTTAGCCAATCAGATGTAGATCCCGAATTTACCAAGCAAACATAACAGGGAGATAATTTTATTGGTCTTACAATCTGCTGACTGTTTTGCCCACAAAATGTTGAGATGATTCATAAAAGGCTGACAGAGATGATGAAGAGATATTAATAATGACACATTTAAAGGGGCATACATGGCAATTGTCAAAAGTACAATATGATTACCGAAAGAATATATAGTATATATTGTCTCGAAGAGCCGAAAAAAATCATTTTACTTTGACATTACGTCCACACTCACTTTGTTTCATTAGTTTGAAGAAGATATTTGCAATAATCGTTTAGTTTAAAGCAGTTATTTGCATTTGGTCCTTAAATTACATGGAAATTGCCACACAAAAAGAATTTAGATGAGTGTTACTAGAACTAAGATTAAAATTGATGAGAAGTACAGTATTCGAGACACCCTGTTTAATTGTTTTCACCAATTTAAGGATAAACAGCTTGTAAAAAAGTGATTCTATTTTACAAATTCTTTCTGCCAGAAAAAGTTTGGAGGCTGTTTTAATTGTAAACATTGAAAGAAAGGGTTGTTAAGTTAGAAAGCTATAAACTTTGAAAGTATTTTGCTTCCATCTTGCCCACAAGCTTTATAGAACTTAAAATGCAAATGTAGCCTACAACTTTTAATGTTTGTTGACTATGGTGATGTATGGTAATTTTGTTTGTTCCCTAAATTTGCTTACTGTGTTAAACATATACAGAATGTATACAGTGTTGCTGCACTGACAACAACTTTTTCGAATGGAGGTTTTAACCCATACCACCTTAACAAAAATTAATATCGTCAAAGAAGGAAACATCAATTTGGTAGTTTGAAGCACTTCCTTGAAGTGCTATATCTGTTTATATTCGCACAAATATGAGAACATTTTGGTTGCTTAACAACTGTTCTCACTCTGGACCTTTTCAATGTTTAATTTATTGTATTAATCTGTTATAATCTGATCAAACTTTGATGAAATTACCTACTGTAGTTGTAAAGATAAATTTTAATGACAAAGATCGTCATTAGGGCTAATCTTTTGAGAAAACAATTGTGCTCTAAGCATCGTGAAATGACCAAATGATACAAACAAATAGAATCAGTACTGTTTTATGGTACAGTAAATAAACTTTTTTGACCAATTTAATGATGGCCACATGCAACCAACTATTTATGAACATAAAGACTGTATCTCATAGTGAACAATAATGATTCATCACTACTAAGGACAGTTTATTTATTTGTGTGTTTGTTCTTTTATATTTGCATGTTTATTTGTTTATTTATTTATTTATTGTGATGCTTACTCTTCTCTTAAAGGTATATTAATTTCCAAAAGTTCAATCAGCTATACACAGCTGACAGAGGTAAGAATGGAACTTCTAGCCCCGGTGACGGGGAAGAACCACCGGCTAAAAAACCAAAGAGAAGTGGTCAGAATAAGTCAAGACCAAAACCTGTTCGGCTCCTACCCAAAGAGAAACTTTGTCTGAACATGGCCAAGGGTAAAGAATGCCCCTATGGTGAACAATGTAAGTTTAACCATGATCTTGAAAACATGCTGAAACAGAAGCCAGCTGATATTGGTCCAAAATGTTACAACTTTGATATGTTCGGCCATTGCCAGTTTGGTTTGATGTGTAGGTATGGCACTAGCCACATCAGCTCAGATTTCGAGAATATTACGGACGAAGCAAGAAAGATTAATCCAAGTACTTTGACTTCGAATACTCTTTCAATGGAACTGAGACGAGAGCTACGGAAGAAGAAAATAAATTATCCAAAGGCAGACACGTATCTCAAGACCCTTCCCAGGGATGGGAAAGGGAAAAAGAAGGCAATGAAAGGAAATTCAAGCTCTCTGGCTGGACCAACTGCAGAACCAAATGTTACTAGTACTGTGTCAGTTAAGGTTGCCGATAAGCCTACCTCTGTTCGCTGTACAGAGGAAAGTCTGCAAGGTACTGAAGGAGAAATGCTTCAGTCTTCTGTTGAACAGAGCAGCATCCCAAAAGATCTTAAAGATGGAAATTCCAGTTCCGATAAATCGAGGTTGATTGCAACAGCTGCTACAGAGGCAGATACATCAGGAATCTGTGAGCAGCTGGGAGAAACTGATGAACAGAGAACGAGGGTTAAACCAGATCTAAATGGATCAAAGGACTCTTCTGTAGAAGGACATCAGCAGAATCCAGTAAAGCAAAGGTCTGATTTGATTGAACTTGGGTCCGGCAAAAAGTCTTCAGAGTCTAATCTCAGCCATGAAAAAAAGGAGGAACCATATTCGGGGAGCGTTGAGGTGATATCACCACCATCCTGTTTGAAGCCAGGGATGGATGGTATAACAGGTCCATCGTCTGATGCCGTAAAACAAGATGGTATTGTTGTATCTCATGTTTACAGTGACAAGAGTTCTGAAACAGATGTTACCATGGCAACAGATATGGACTGCATGACAGGATCGTCGCTAAGAGAGAAGAAGAAGACGTTAGATGTTAAAGGGAAACTACTCTTGGCTCCCCTTACTACTGTAAGTTTGCTGCCCTCAAATTCTGGAACTTTACTAGAAAAACATCATGGAAATTTAACATCTTGCTTGAATTATTATTTTTTTCTTCTTTTTTTTTGTTCCTTAAGTGCCTTGACAAGAGAAAACATTTTTTTCTTCTATGTATAGTTGTAGTTATCTTTTATATAGATCTTTGCAAACAAGCATAGTAGTAATGGTGGGCATTGTATGTCCGAGAAGTAAAACATCATCCAGCATTTTTGGTAGTTCTGACAAAGCACATATGTGCTATAAATTAAGTGGAAATCCTTTTTGTACAGTAAGTTGGCCATCTTGTAGTCATTCACATATGAGCACAGACAGAGGCAAGCTGCCATCTTCAAAATCTGGTACAAATCTGATGTAGGTAGCCTTCAAATCTAGAGGAGAGGCCAGGAGGGGAAACTTGTTAACCCAGACCCCTCATCCATGCCACTTTAAGTTGTCCTCCTTTCTTTAAATAAAGTGTGTTAACCCTATGCATAGAAAAATGAAATGTATTCCTGATATCAGACTCAATAAATTTAAATGTCTTGGTAGAGGTTATCTCACAAAGCCACCCTACTATTGATCTTTAAATATATATCAAATGTTGGTAAGTGCCTTTTGTTTGTTGTCAACACTGGTGGATTTTCACACAATCCCAAAAAGCATCTGAATTCACTTCTGTGGCTTTTACAACACATTGAATTTTATGCAGTAAACGAATCAATAGTTTTTTCCATGTTACATGATGTAGAAGAACATGTATATGTGTGTAACATATTTATCTACATGTGTTAAATAAACTAAGTAATAGTATTATTTAAACTTTTTCATCAAATTATTTTTGTCTGACACAAACAGGTCGGCAATCTTCCCTTTAGACGCATCTGTAAGAGCTATGGTGCAGACATTACCTGTGGTGAAATGGCGATGTGTACCAACCTGTTGATGGGTCAATCGTGTGAGTGGGCACTGCTAAGAAGACATCACACAGAGGATGTCTTTGGTGTTCAGGTGAGGAGAGCGGCCACCCATAACTGCGAAAATTCAATAGAACACAGCTCAAGTAAATGTCATAATATACAGCTGTTTTTGCATTTATTAACTCATTTGTCTATTTTGTAAGTTGGTTTGTCTCTCTGTTTGTTCATTTGTCTGGAATCAGCTGAGGTGTGTGAAGCTTCAAGAGCTTGTATTGATTGGAATGTCAAAAACATGTATACATTGAGCTGATAGTTTTAAACCTTTGTCTGCTTGTATTTAACTTAATATCTTTTTATTTTTTAGCTCTGTGGGGGCTTTCCTGACACTATGACTAAATGTGCTGAGCTACTTTCATCTCGTCTTGACATAGATTTCATCGATGTTAACGTTGGATGTCCGATAGATCTGGTTTATCACAAGGTAGTATTTGTCACTTTCTGTGGTTGCCAAGGTTGGTAAATCTAGTGAGTATTGCTCACATGTAAATTACAATTCATTGAGGTAAGACAGCCTATAAGGTTATTTTCACGAAGAGTACTTCAACTATGCTTTCTGAGACATTTGAATTTATATAAAAATTGGAGGGCCTGGCCTTTGGATTCTTGCTGAAAGAGATCCTGCAAGGATCATCCTGCAAGGATCGACACGTCAGGCCCCCTAACTTTCATCTATCTACCTACACAGGCTTTTTGCGGTAGATAAACCTTTCGCAAACAGTTTCTAAATTTCATTTCGCAGACACTTTGGCATTTTCCAGTTTCTGAGCATGTTCTTTCATGTTTACTGTTATTCTTTGTCTAAAATTCCTTGTAGGGAATTTCAAGTGTTATATTTTGTTGACAATATTGTCTTTAATTTGATAACATAGCAACATGACAACTCATTATTATTCGTCTCTATGTATCTTGGTTACAGGGAGCCGGTTCAGGTCTGATGAACAGAATGCCAAAGTTTGAACAAATTGTCCGTGGAATGTCAAGCGTAAGGCTGGATTCTTTATACACGAACCATTTTAACTATATCTCACTCTCATATCCAACCTAATTCACAATGAAATAAGAAGTAAATGCAGAACCGATACTCAAATAACTCTGTATGTTTCGTGATTGTCTGCCATGGCCCAGAGATTTGGAAACCAAATTAAATTTGATTTTGAGCAAATATTAATGTAAGCAATTTTTGGACATAAATTGTGCTGGCCTGTGTTAATGAATACCATATTTTTTTTTCTCCTTTTTTTGACGATGTAGGTTATGGACATACCATTGACTGTCAAAATGAGGATGGGAGTTAACGAGAACAAGAGAATTGCTCATTCCATCATCCCTAGAATCTATGATTGGGGTGCTTCTGTTGTTTCGGTAACATATTTTTTATTGTAAAGCTGTTGTTGCTAAGTTCCCCAAATGGATCTAATCCCAGAAAACTTATTGCATTGCACTTATTTCTTGGATTAATTCTTGATCATGTGATTGTTACATCATGATTAAAATTGATATTGGTAATATTTCAACCCACAAGAAACCATTTTTTCCCCCATCTGTTCTAACTTCTTCAGGTTTTAACTTGGTTGGTCATACTCGTACCTTCTGAAGGATCTCACCAAAGTGTTTATGTTAAACAGTTAAGACAATGAGTGTCATCTCGTTTCCTTTCATTCTTATTCCTGATCATTTGAAAGTGAAAAAAAAAATGAAATTAATGAGTTGCTTAGGAGAGGATGATAGATTCAGTCTGCAAGAAATTTAGTTGTTTTGATTTCATTTTCAGATAGTACTTTTAAAGTTATTGCTAAAATTCTGATGGTTGTCTCTCTTTCTATATCAATAAGGTCCATGGCA
Organism: Apostichopus parvimensis; assembly: GCA_000934455.1. Taxonomy (NCBI): domain Eukaryota; kingdom Metazoa; phylum Echinodermata; class Holothuroidea; order Aspidochirotida; family Stichopodidae; genus Apostichopus; species Apostichopus parvimensis. The sequence continues at coordinate 47,634 of KN887273.1, read as the reverse complement.
GGAGTCGAGAGGCAAGATACACAAGGTCTGCTGATTGGGAATACCTCAAGACTTGTGCAGAAATAGCTTTGCCTCATCCGTTTATTGGTAGGTTTTCATATTCATCAGATCATGTGACAGAGGGTATCTCAGAGCTCTGGTTGTTGTCCAGGGGTTCAGTCCAGGGGTCCAGGGGTTCAGTCCAGGGGTCCAGGGGTTCAGTCCAGGGGTTCAGTCCCGGTAGCTGCATCATTTCCAGATATTTCTTATTCACTCTACCAATTTTCAATCAGAAATAAGTGAGTTGGAAAGAGGAATTACTCTTTGAAACTTCTTTGGAATATTTTTTTGATTGTTTACATATTTCTTGAATAAACACTCTTATCCCCCTCTCCTTTTGAGCTCCTATATCCCTGCTGATTCAGTCCCTTCTTTTGTGCAAAACCTGCAAATTTGAGACAACAACATCTTACCAGCAGGTTTGTCCATGTTCCGAGGGATTTAATTAGTTAGAAATTGAAGTATAGTGGGACAAAAAGATGTTTTTATTTACTTTTTGAGTTGGAACTTTATTTTGGAAAAGTGTATCAGAAGCCATACCTTATTGAGAAGTTATGATTGCCATTGCTCTCATTATGCAACCACTGCCTAGCAATATATCCAATATTTGGTTTCTATAATAATTAGTACTCGCACACCTAATTTTTATATAGTGTTAGACCAATTCTACATCACTTGCACCATTTACAATTTGGAGAGATTGTAATGTTTATGTTTCTATTGGTTACTCTGTTCATCTTTTCATCTGATTTATATCATTCCTGATCTTCTTTAACTAGTCATCTAAATGTCTAGCCAACACTTTAAACAAATAATTAAATAAAACACACTTCTTCCTTTATCACACACTCTTCCTGATTGGGCAATCCTGATTTTGCCATGGTTTGTACATTGGTATTCAGGTTTTTCAGGTTCATTCCCATAACTGTATTCTTATCTCATGTTTTATCATTGGTCTAAATTTCATTTCATACCTCTATATTTGATTATTCACCTCTCCCCACCCTCTCTTCTTTCCCCCAGGGAATGGCGACATACTATCGTTTGAAGACGCCAACCAACATTTTAAGTACAGTGGTTCAGCCGGTTTAATGATAGCGAGAGGAGCTCTGATAAAACCGTGGATATTTACAGAAATTAAAGAGCAAAGGTGAGGGGGAGAAATAAAAAATAACCCAAATATTTAGGTGTTGAAAGAAAAGAGAATTAACAAAGAACTATACTAGGTTTAATGTTCAGTATAGTTAATGAATGCAGAAATGTTAAAAGCATACATTTGTTTGTTTCTATCCTTCTTTCTTGCTTTCTTTATCAGAGCTTGAGTACATTTGTAATTGTCTTATCAGTCTCACACATGCCTCCACTTTGCACATGCGCAGGTCTGACAAGTGACAAGGCTAGACAGTATAATCCTGATACGAATCCTGGCTACTTTTTTTGTTCTTCTTCTTTGGCAGACACTGGGATATCTCAGCTAGTGAAAGACTGGATCTCTTGAGAAATTTTAGCAACTATGGATTGGAACATTGGGGCTCTGATACACAGGTTTGTAGGTCGTAATCGGCACAATTCACAATTTTTTTCACAAATTTTTTCTTCAATTTTTCAATTTAAACTTTTCAAATTTCAATTCAATTTTTCAATTTTTTTTTCACAATTCACAATTTTTCACAATTCAAAAAAATTCACAAATCGGCACAATTCACCTCCTCCTTTTCCAATTGTTGATTGTTGAAATTGTTGATTGTTGAAATTGTCATAGACTGTGTCTATAAAGTGAACTTCAAGCAAACAGGTGTGATGTCATAGTTGCACACTGACAACAACCAAGAAGGTTTTGTTTTGCTTTACTATATATTTCACTGTATTATCTTGACCCTGGATTTGGTTAGGGCTGCAACTTTATGTTAAGGTGATAGTAACAGCGTAGCAATGAAATTTTGTGTCGTAACCAGTGATGGAGAAAGTTGATCTCAAACATTGAGTCTGTGAACGGCCAAGTATTCTGTATGTATCTATGGAATCACTCCTCTTTGCATTAACGTTTGGTATAAAAGGTCTCATGAAAAAGAAGTGGAAATATATGACCAACTATTTCAATAATGAGTGCAAACTAGTCCTAGAAATTGTTTCAGTTGATTTGGTGTTTTCTTCTTAAGGCCCAAGAACTCGATCATAACAATTATGTATAACGTACACGGGGTGAAAGTTAAACATGTTTTGCGTTAACTCGAGACCATTGTCTTTCTGGGTTTTCTTGCAGGGTGTGAACAAAACCAGACGGTTTCTCCTGGAGTGGCTTTCATTTCTTTATCGGTACATCCCGGTTGGTCTATTGGAACGGCTCCCTCAGAAAATAAATGAAAGACCACCATTTTACTTTGGCAGAAACGATCTGGAAACATTGATGTCTAGCAATAAATGTGAAGACTGGATCAAAATCAGGTATTAAGTTATCATCAGTTGTAGATGATTAGAAGGCTCCTTAGGGGAGGAAGATACTGAAGAGGAATTAACAACAACAAAAAATCATGAATATGCAAATGAACATTTCTAAAACTATATGACCGAGTCATTCAGATTGATTGTAAGTGAAGTACTATAGCATAAGGAGAGTGAAAGAGAGCATTAGGTATAAATTGTGTCTCATTATTACAACTGAGGGCACCCTGAAAATCCAATGTTTGGCAATGGTTTTCTGTACTTTAGAGAGAGTGTTAGCACATAGATCTCTACTTGCTTGAATATTGAATACTGTTTATTTTGGAATTACTTGTAAAAATGTTGTTAGTGGATGCAATGCTATGGTCTTAAAGGTCATCACAATTAGCCCTCAAAATAAGATTTAGTAGTTTAAAAAAATACTAGAAGTTTTTTATATTACTTTCCAGTACCATGAGTATCTGGTTCTTCATAATGTTCCCAGTTAGCCTATTGAGGGTTCCATTTCAATATCTCATTGTAGATAACTACTTTTAGAGGGCAGTATTCAATATCTCATTGTAGATAACTACTTTTAGAGTTGCAGTATTCAATATCTGATTGTAGATAACTTCTTTTAGAGGGCAGTATTCAATATCTCATTGTAGATAACTACTTTTAGAGTTGCGTATTTAATATCTGATTGTAGATAACTACTTTTAGAGGGCAGTATTCAATTTGAACATGGCTGACCATTTTCTGACTTTCCGGCATATTTGGCCGCCATTTTGATCTGAAGATAAGCAGAAAGTTGGTCGAACGAAAAAAACCTGTTATATTCTGCGTCTGGCCTAGTCTGTCCTTAGTTATTGTTGTATCACAACAACACAAATCAAGGATTTATTTTCATTTTCCATTCCAGTGAAATGTTACTAGGGCCTGTACCTGACGACTTTCTATTCCTACCAAAGCACAAAGCGAACTCCTACAATTGATTCCTGGAAGACTAAACTATGATCATATCTCACTGGTTTCAGTCAAACACAGATGGAGACCTGACAGTTTGGATTTGGATTTGGTTAAGAACTCATCAAGTTTTGATACGTTTATGCTGATTCAGAGGACTGTATTTTCATTTGCGTTGGCAAAGTGCCAAATATTATGCGAAGTGAACAACAGTATTAAAGCGTTCTTTTATCATCCATAGTTATTAAACCATTGAATTCTTTTAAGGAGTATAAAACCTAGAACAGAGGTCATAATACTTGCGAGGGGAATCAGACAGAGGATGGAAGAAATCCTTCACAAAATTTATACCCTGATACCCTTTGCACATTTATACAATATCCGTTATAGTTTATACCCTGTGCACATTGTACGGTATCCTTTATAGGTTATACCCTGTGTACGGTATCCTTTATACCATGTGCACATTGTACAGTATACCCAAGACCTTTTGGCAGTTATGTACAAGAACTGCATAACAAGTTTCTTTAAGTCATGTTTGTACATAGTGATTGAAAATACCAACTACCAAAGAAGTGAACAATTAATTTTAGTGATTAATAATTAATAACAGGAAAAGTCTTCCTCCAAACACAAAATATTGAAAAAAGCATAAATATAGATTTTATTGTAACAAGTCCACCACTTGCTCTGAGACAGTACTATCTAATCACTGGTCAGTAATAACTTATTAAGAACAATGATAACTTAATTTTCATAAAACTATTTGCTTAGTTGGTGGATAGCAATTCTAGGTTGAGAGCTTAACAATTGTTAATTTCACACTGTTATTTGAAAGAAAGGGCTTAAGATAATTTTCAACAGCAAAAACGGAAGAATATAAATTTTGAGAGAAAATCTAATGTACCTTTGTTTATCGTTGCTAGATTTCACTTGCATTTGATGTATATTTCAGAATGCATTTCCACAAGAGATAAACAGAGTTAAAAACAAAGAAGTTGTGTAAATGTCATGCATTGAAGGAGCATATTCTTGATTCAATTAAGTTTTCATCTTTTGGCTAGAAAGCTACATAATTTTCATTTCCACTGATAACTGGAAAGATTGTTTTTGTTATGTGCAAGTTTATAAACATCTGACGATTATTACATCATTACCTGAGAGATCATGAACAGGAGTTATTGTTTTGTATCATATTTTGTCCATTCAAGAAATGAAGTTCAGAGGAAAAGAGTCATCTAAGTGCCCAGGCAGCCCTTAGGAGTGTGTGTGTTTTTTTTTGGGGGGGGCGAAAGGGAGTGGACCCTCTACATGGGAGCCCCCTTCAACGACCCCATTGCCATACCCCGTCCTTACAACATCCTGGATATTTCTCAGGCCTTTTCAGTTAGGTTCATGTCCCCACCTAAATAAGGAGTGCAATGAATCATCCCCCCCCCCCCACACACACACACTTCCCACCTTTGAAATTCTGTGTACGTCACTATGATGTAAAGCATTTTTCCTTTACAAAATCGAGTCATCAGAGTTCTTCAGTTATCATTTCTCATTAAACAAATTGACTCCAGACCAGACATTACTGGAAAGCCATTTGTTTTTACTGGATACATGTATAAAATTTAGTCCTGTAGTACTCAAAAAGGACTTGGTACTTGATTAGTACTCAATTACCATTATAAAAGAACTTGGTACTTACACTCGATGAAAAGGTCTTGGACAATATCGAAACCATCATTTAGTACTTGCACTTGGATGCTCAAGTACTCGTCGATTTAAAGTACTTGGTACTCGATCCGGCTGACATTATGTTGATCAAGACCTGCGAGCAAAGGTCTACTTCTCATTTAGTTCAAAATAAAATAAAACTGTTAGCAAACTGCTTATCACTAGAGAGCCTGTGTAAGAGAATGTGTAAAAGTAAGTTGGCCTGACGTTTCGATCTTAGCAGGATCTTCTTCAAAGGCTAAATGACAGTTTAGTTCATGATACACATGGAACAAGAAACCTAAGTAAAATTTGTGTGTCAGTCAACGTTACACATAACAATCCTTTAGATGGATTCAGCATCTAAGTTTATATGCAGCTTCGAAGGATGTAAAGCTAAAACCTACTGTCTAGCAAATAAAGCACGGATTACTCCATCGATTCTAATTCTTCACCTGGGTTAAAAACGAACTTCACCGACACCGAAGTCTTTCGGCGTTCCATACTCATGTGCATCTGCTGCGGCGGCTAGGGACAACGGTAAACAAATTGCACAATCGTAGTGTGATTGTCTTGGTCCGTTCGTTGATAGATGACTTCACTAGGCCTCTGTGCTTAACGTCAGTTTTCTTCAAATATGTCTAAGTATTCTTTCTGTACAAAATGTCTCAAAAGAAAAACGTGGGGCTCTCAGAGAAGGTAAAATTAATGACAAATTCTCCGTTCGGCGACCAGCCACTTAGTTACCTAGCTAGCCTACAGTAGGTCTTGCTAACCCGGGCTCATTTCACGTTAGAACTTGGGCTAGGCCTAAAGATTGAAGCTCTCTAGGCCTATCTATGTTAGCCTGACGCTACGGTAACGCTAGGTTAATTTCGTTAAACATTAGTTTAACATAAACAAAATTTAAAGAAGAAATTCACATTCCGATCATGAATTACATTTTGCGATACTGGAAAAAAAGTCTCTGGAACAATGTTGCGTTTAAGGTGATATATAGTCCTAGACTACATAGAACTAAATTAGTGCATATCACAGTAATCATACACGATGCTGACTTTGTTCAATGGTAAAGCAGTAAAGATTTGGGAAATGCACTGGCAGAGTTTAGCTTCCAATGTTTTCTTTTATTTGCAGGTTCAAGACATTAAACGTATGCAGAATAACTGGATGAAGCAAAGATCTGCTGCTGCTGAGGAAATCACACCTGTTGTTGAAACTAAACAAAAAACCAAGAGAGGAAATGTTACTTCAAACACAAGAGTCAATACTGACAAAGGTAACTAAACAACAGGTATAGTCTGTTAAGAGTTATTTTGATCTTCCTGGCTGAAAAGTTTTGTCAAATTTCTTAGAAAGTTAGTTCTTGGCTCTCTCTGGAGATGAAAGGAATTGTTACAGTCATGATAATGTGTGCTCACTTTTTTGCATATGATATTTATAATAGTTGATGAAATCTCATCAGTTGTATTATTATTATTATTTACCAAATTTATATAGCGCTCTTTTCATGCTGAAGCATGTTCAAGAGCGCTTTAGCATGAAAACAAAATGACAAAACCCTTAAAATATGAATATGAAGAATAAATTGACACAGCTTAAATATTAATATAAAAAAATATATAAACGAAGGAATAATTTTAAAAAAAATATAGATTTACAGTGAAATTCCTAAAAAGAAAAAAGTGAGAGAATGGCAATCATTGATTCATTGAATGGCCATCATTGATTATACATTGAGTATATTTTTTAAGGTAAATTGTGGTCAGCTGTAGTAACAAACCTGAAAACTTATTGAAGGCTTTGTTATACATTCTGTTAAAAACACGACCTTCCCAGATTCCCCATGCTGCAATCTTTATTGGTACTCAAATTGTAGTAAATAATCATGATGATGTATATGGCATTGTTGCTATGGTTTCATGTTTAACTGTTCCAGCCTGCTCCTCCTCTCTGCAGACACTCTGTCTTGGATAGTTGGTGGCGGGCAAAAGAAGAAATCTGCAGCACCAATCTCCATTCGTTCAAGATCTGCGTCACCAGCCAGAAGTTCATCCAGTAAGCTAGAGAAGCAGAGGCAAACGCCTCGATCACGACCGGCTAGTGGCAAGGTCACCTCCAGGTCAAATCCAACTTCCTCAAGGGGCCATAGAGATTCTCGACCACCTAATGGCATCTCTGGGAAAGTCACCCATGATAAAAGAAATGTTACTTCCGAGAAAATTGTCAACAGAGTGCAAAGTTACCAACTTGATCGTTCCCTCTCAGAAACTGACTTGAGGCAAGCATTCGATAAGGTTAAGACAGATACTACACAGGGGACCGGTGAGGGTAGTAATTACGGTAAACCATCATTACACAATGGCAGATCAGAAGATGGATCGACAGGTCTACTGAATCCAAACAACTTTGACAATTTGGCTGATCAGCTAAGTCAAAAAGTGAGGAAAACAATTCTAGAGGAACAGAAGACTGCTCTTCTGAAGCTTGGCCTTAACCAAGATAGTATACTGTTAAATGAAACAGACCACGGTCTACCGGAAGCTCATTGCTGTAATAAATGTAAACAATTCATGGTGAGTATCAAAATCAAATTGAGGAATCTTTCATAACATCTGTACTATGATTTTCGCCTATATGACATACAAGCAATTTGAAAATTTTTCCATAAAAGCAGAAAAAAGTATATCATCTCATCAGGTCACGTTAGGGTCGCCCATATGGTTAAGCTTCTGGGTGGAATTATACTGATCTCAAATATACCAAAAAGGTTTATTTCATGTGTTGCTGTTTTGAATCTTTCTTCAGATACCTCCAGATCACACACCTGTGTTACTGGTCCCTTGTGGTCATACCTTTTGTGAACCTTGTGCCGAGGATAGGATCAAGTGTCCAGCTTGCAGGACCAAGGGTAAACAATCTGAGTTTCATTG
>KN887273.1:6856-27522 GCA_000934455.1 Apostichopus parvimensis | reverse complement strand
ACGTCAAAAATAGGAGTTGTTAAAACTTTCAGGTGTTATATTTAAATGTATACTGTTGTAAACATTACATGGTATAAAAAAGTGGAACGAAACATAATATAAACTGTGAAAGGTTACAAACATATTAAAGGGAAATATCAAATAAATGTGAAATTATTTGACCTGATTGTCATGGTAATAAGAAATAGTAATCCAGTCGTGGCTAATTTAATATTTTAATTACTATACAATTGCAAACTTATCAATAAATGTCTATAAATCTATACTTATTATTTGACTGGGAGCAACGCTCATAAGATTATCCAGATTTAATTGCTTCATATGCATTGCACCCCCTCCCCCAACATAAGCATGGAAGATAGCAAACTGTTTAACTTATATAGTCAAACAAACAAATAATATGGTCAATACAAAGTTTCTTCTACATAACAATCTTGTATCTAACCCACAGAATTCATGATGTTTCATTACAGTTAGTTTTTTATTTTCTTTCTATAATACAATTTTTAACCTTTCACTACCCGGCTGGCCCAATACTGTAGGCTTGAAATATCTCAGTAAACAGGACTAACGTTCAGCAAAACATGGTTCATGAAATTAATGATTTGAATAATTTGTTTCTTGCATATTAAACACAAACATTGACAAACTTGTAAACCAAAAGGCACTCAATCTATAAACAATATTCTATTAAGTTACATAGATGATAATATCTAACAATAAATTACGACCACATCGGTCTGGGAAAATTGAAATGCTTAGAAACAAGACGGTTAGCCAGCACTGCTAACATAGGTTCCTAAACATTGCTTTCTCTGGTGCTGCTTAGGAATTGTTACTCTCTGTATTGTAAAGCATGTAGTATTTAATACCCACAAATATACAACAGAAATGATGACCCTAGTGTCCATTATTACTATTTTATTTGATTCTGCAATAATTTTATCACCAGGTGGATGATAAAGATGAGTGATTTAAAGGGTGTGAAGACTCGCGCAAGAAGAAACGTCTAATGCCGGTAATCTGACCTAGTTTCGAATGAGGTGTAACAGAAGTGTTAGACACCACCATCGATTCAAGAAAATACACACACACAGCTCCATCGGTAATTAGACACTAGTGTACAGTCAGTACATACAGCTACGGTCAATACCCACAGCACAGTTTACAAACAATACAGAGATGGACATCTCAGGTCCAGCTAAAGATAACAAGGTATCACGTTTCATTACTGTACTGTCTGCATTTTGTTGTGACACAAACAAAACGTCACTTGCAAGCAACAGAAAGTTAACTTTTTCAGATGGCCGCACGCGGTTTGGGGCGAGTCTTCAATGCCTTTAAGCGAAAAATATTCAACAAATGGATCGTTTTAGTAATTAGAATGCTGATACATAATAATAGTACTGATATTATTTATAGCACTCTTGACAACATGGGAGTTGTAAACAACTGTTTACAATACTGTCAGTGAATAGAATAACTAAATATGCATGAAGTAGTTACGTGGCAGGGATTGTTAAGTATGCAACCCTGTAATGATAATGATAAAGTGTTAGTCGTAAAGATTTGGAATTGAACAACTGATCTGACAGTTGCTGTAATAAGATGTATTAGTTGTGAAACGCGTAGATGATCCTAGAGAACATAATCAAATCAAAATATTACAAAATTGGAGAAAATCATACACTGGCAAGACAACATAACTTTTCTTCATAATCCTGTATGTGCAATGAGGCAGGTAAAGTTCGGTGCGACTGTTAAACAGGTCCAAAATCTGATCCCGGAAACTTCCAACACTCTTATACATCGATGCAAATTAAATGAAAAATGTGACTATTTAGACATGGTTGAACCAAACCTGGTAGCGAACAAATGGTTTTTAAATATTTCAATGGATAGTACCATAGTTTCTCTCTATTAAAGGATCAGAAAGCTGTTGGGCATCATTAATCTCCTAAAATATATAAACTGCAATCTTTTTAAGGAACGTCGTGGACCTGTTATCTTGGAATTACAGAATTCTGCCTCCTGTGGACAATTTCGTTGATGTAGGCTTTCATCAGTTTGGCAATCTCAATAACCTGTGTAAACAAAAGAATAATACAGGAACCATAAAAAGCATTCAAAGTTGGGCAATAACCTTCAAAGGATTCCCCCTTCAACCAGAACAACACAAGCCACCTCCTAAATGACTAAATTTGATTTTCATTACGAATAGGCAGAGATGCCAACCTCTTGACACAAAAAAACAGACTGAATATCCTAAAAAAATCAGATTTTGGAGAGAAAAATCAGATTTTCACGAAAACTCGACACTACCACTTGCCTGTTGGCCCCGGGCCAGTAAAATGTCAGAAAAATGTTTTACTGGTAAGAATGGGCAAGTAAAATGTTTGCTTTTTCATTAACATTTAATGAGAAAATTGTAAAGCTGCCGATTCCGCGTATTTCCCGCCCATGTAGGCTCGTTGTTCAACGTGTTTGTCGGGGTTTGGGGGGTTACTTGTACATGTTTCTATGCGATTACGCTTCCTTTAAATTTTTTTAAATTTTTTTTTATTGTCTTTTTTGTTTTGTTTGAAAGATGACAAATCGTATTTTCAAGAGGCAATATCGTATTATCGTATTTCACTTGTTTTATAGTACTAAATACGATAAAATCGTACTGGTTGGCATCTCTGAATAGGTGTGTCTCCTCCGAAACCTTACCTCATTTGTTTCAAAGGTTAGTTCCTCCTTCATGCCTTCCATGACAATCTTGTATTCATTAGGAATAGGAGCACCAAAAGACAAAATCCTGGAAGACAAATGGTCACAAGTTTATAAGGATTGTTAAATTGATTAAAAATTGATGGCATTGGTATAATAATTTACTATTATTACTGATGTAGGTGCCCCCCCCTAACCCCCACTCAGTATTAACTAAATAGTCACTTGTCCATTTACCCCCACATCCCCTACAACTCACCATTTCAACACCCCCCCCCACTCCCTAAACATCTCTCCATAGCCACAATTCATCTACTCCCTACATAAATCATTAACTACATATCCACATGTCCATTTACCCCCACATCCCCTACAACTCACCACTACAACATCCCCACCCCCCCCCACTCCCTAAACATCTCTCCATAGCCACAAATCATCTACTCTAAATCATTAACTACATATCCACATGTCTATCTATACACCCATCCCATACAACTGACTACCACTTACCCCCCTCTCCCTACACATCTCTATAGCCACAAATCATTAACTACATATCCACATGTCTATCTATACCATGTCCCCTACCATTTACACTCAAATACAACCTACAAAGCTACAGAAATGGCCAGATTAAAATGAATGTCACAATTTCAAAGTGAGTGACTGGGAAGGTTTTATTACTTTTCATAGGGAATCTCTTCTACTGGGGTGCCTTCTCCTCGTTGGTGTATAGCGACCATCTTAGCACCCACGGCCAACCACAGCTTAGTCGGATACTTTGAGCTCCTGCTTTCGACATCAAATAATCTGGTTCCGTAGTATTCCCACTGTTTGATGGAATTCATGTAAGTCTGCTGAGCATCTTCTACTATTATCCCCTAGAAAATGAAAAGAAGAAGCATTATGTACATTACATCATCACTGAGTTAAGAAAGGAGTTGGAACATCAACACTTATCATAGGATCACTTAGTACATGTGAGCTCACCGGGCAGTGTAGGGCAGCAACACTAACTGCCATATGGTTCCAAACTCATATGATTCCACTTTGCACATTACTGACGACCCCCTTCCCCTCCATACCACATTCATGTCTATGCTAATCCTGGCAACTTGTACTTCTACTTGTATTGCTAAATGGAGTACCACCTATCATCAGACAAGGTAAAATAACATGTTAACAGTTACCCTGAGTAGTTTCCATTTGTTTACAATTTCACTCGTCTTGGAAGATATTTCGTCAGCATAAACTGAATCCAGGATTGTGTCATCAGACGCTGTTGATGAAAGGAACAACATGAAATTGATAAATGTATCGCTGCAAGGAATAAAATGGGAGACCTCTGCCCCTCTTCTTACCTTCTCTGCAGAAAATGGCAAACAACACTGAAATGACGGAGCAGTAACATCGTAACTGACACGATTTGAACGGAAAAAAACAGTTCACAAGTGAGGGCAGTCTTCGTAAACTAATTCCTATTTCTGTTAAATAGTGAATGTATTTAGTAACAGCAGAATAAGTGACATCCACATAGTAAACAAACTGATATGCCTTTACATCACTAATGGTGGAATATTTTTGAAAGTGGAATATTTTTTGTTTTTCTTATCCAACATAAGAAATATCATAAGATATAAACCACCAGAAATATCTAATAAGGGCGGCAGCTCTTAAGAAATGTTAAACAATAAAATCCCCATATCGCAGAATTTACCTGACTTTTGTAACTTCTTGAGGGTTTTCACCCCGAGCCCTCTCAAAGTTCCCTAAAAGAAAAGATAAAAACGAAAAAATGTGTTTATGTCAGAATTGATAAAGCTATTAGGAACTTTTCAGCAGTATGATAATGTCGGGTAATATAAACAATTGATACCTCTCTTGATCCTCCACACAGTATATCTCTGCCAACTGTTTCAACTCTGTGACACCTAACTCTATTCCTATCTTCAATATTTCAGGTATCCTACCTCTCTTGATCCTCCACACAGTATATCTCTGCCAACTGTTTCATCTCTGTGACATCTAACTCTATTCCTATCTTCAATATTTCAGGTATCCTACCTCTCTTGATCCTCCACACAGTATATCTCTGCCAACCGTTTCATCTCTGTGACATCTAACTCTATTCCTATCTTCAATATTTCAGGTATCCTACTTTCCTTTACTGGTTGATTTCTTTGCAGCTCGGAGATCTGATAAAACTGAGCTCTTTTTTGAAAAATAAGTTTTTGCTCTTTTGAAAAACTAGTTTATGTTTATATAATTACACTTTCCCAGACATTTTTTGTTGTTGCCACTTACCGTAATCAGGTTATCCTTATGTTGCTTCATAGGGAAACCAGCAAACTCATTCTCATCTTTCTTTGTGTGGTCTTGTTTTAGTTTCTCAATTGGGTAAACTTCACCTAGATTACGACTGGAAAACAAAAATAGTTCCATATAATAACACTTGGATAAAATGGAATAATAGGAAAGCTGCCACAGTATGATTGGGAGGGGGGGGGGCAGCAGTTAGGGGGTTGTTCCATTTGGGTGATAGGCATAATATCAACTTTGGCTAATTCTGTGCAGGAGTTTCAGACAATTTTGCAACCCGTGTACAATACTGAGTTACTGTATTGACCCTCTCTGCTTCCCTATCCTCCCACCCCCATCATCATCAGTTTGATGTTGGTTTACCTCTATCATAATGGTACATGCCACACCATAACCCTGCCAACATGTCAGGTGTTTCAAACTCAAGAGTAAAATTGGTTGATATTTTGAAACACTAGAATCCCTAGTTCAATCTATTTATATAATATGAACATCTACTGCAAGCATTAAAACAGCTTTATGGCGACCTTCCAAAGGTGTCCGTGAAAATCAGAGAACGAAGACTTAGAGCAGCTAGCAGCCAACAAGTTTATTCTCTGGGAGCCAAAACATGGTACCCCTGGTGCAAGGCATAAAACCCCTGCATTTCCAATTAGAGGACAGTGGGGCTGAAAGTACATCTGAGCTAGCAACCCTTATGGAAGACAGAAATGACTGGAAATCTCGATGCCAGGTTATTGTCTGGCCAACTTCTCCTACCCCTCATGATGATAATGGTCGACCGAGGTCGAACTGATGATGATGAAGCATGAAATAGTCTTTATGATTATTTTTTTTAAACTCACATCCAATCTCCCTCCTCATAGTCTCCTTTAATACACTGCATCCTTAGAGCGGCCAGGTAGATCAGTTTCTCCTCGGTGGCTGGGTAGTGCTCTGTAATAACATCTTCGTGAGCCTTCAAAGAAAGGATACGATGTTGTTATGTACACAAGAAAATCTGAAAATGTTTAAATTATCACTTCATTTTGACTGAAAAAATGTTTGATAATGAAATGACACACGATGCAATATTGCCTTCTTTCTGTTTACTGGGAACAGTCTTCATATCATGTTTCATTAAGTTGGAAAGTTGTTAACTTTCCCAAGGATGCTATGAGGGTGAATGTCCCTCAATAGACTTATTAAGATGTAATGTCTATTACTACTATAGTAAGAATCTGCATTCTACAGCATTAAAGGCAGCAAACATCGTTAAATCAGCCCCTTACCTGTTCGTACATGAAGCTGTACTCTAGACCGTACGGATCAACGTTGTCAGTGTCCACAAAACAAGACAGTTTGAAGAATAACTGCCAAGGATGACCCCTGTCACTGAGATTCCTGACTTTATACCTTTGGTGAAAATGATGGAAAAAAAAAACATCTTGAACACAAAAGAGGTAGAAAAAATTGAAATATTCAGATATGACTTCATGTTTAGACATAATTAATGAATGGGTAGCTGAAAATTTCTTGAGATTTAAGCACAAAAAAAAGACAATGACATAGCCATAAAGACCTGGAGTTGCAAAACAAATGGAAGAAAAGTGTAAACAAATTTGGACAATGATGTTAACTTTAACACATGTGTAGCACCTTGGAATAGTTGGAGGATGGTTCATCACTTAGCCTCATATTTACACATTATATTTTGATTGCTGGAACTGTTATTTATGGAAGTGTTCTGTTGTCATAATGGTAATACTAATTATTTCTAACATACCTGCTAAACTCTCATGGCTTTAAAGTGGGACTACAAAGTATTATCTATTGTCTCACAGTAGGGTTCTCCAAATCTGACATGCAATGATTTTAAAATGGTAAAAGCAATGTTACATGGAGTTGTGTTTTGGGAAATCTCCAGGTTTACACCGATGAGGAGGGGGTAAGGCAGGTTCGGTTCCAATAGAATTCTTACCTTTCAAACCTGGCAAGCACGTCTGCTACTACCATCCTGTTTTCTATCGCTCTCTCCACCATACCGCTGCGTTCAAATAACGCAAACTTGTTCAAGCATTCCTCCAGGTTTAATCCTTTAACCAGTGTTCGAACCACCTGGAAGAGACATGACAAATGAAATCAACATTCTGAAGCAGTAGAATACTATTACCATGGAGATAACTAAAAGCCTCAGAAAACTCAAAAGCATCACAACATTCAACAATCCCACCATGGTTGCCTTCATCATTGAGGCATAGTATTGTATCTATCCATCCAGGGTCTGGAAGGGGTGATGCTGTTATTGGCCAATAATGTAAATATTCACATCTTACATGATTAATATAAATAACTAAATTATAACATGAATATTCATGAATTACTTACATGACCAGCTGTAGTAGACGAATTGATTGCAATCTCACAGGAGCCACCTCCATAGTCAGGGGGGGTGGGGGTGGTGCTGCTATTGGCCAATGATGTGTGAATATTCACTTCTTACATGATTAATATAAATTAATTAATTATGACATGAATATTCATGAATTACTTACATGACCAGCTGTAGTGGACGAATTGATTGCAATCTCACAGGAGCCACCTCCATGACAATGCACTGTTGATTTCATGTCTCGACGACCCTGAAGGAGAAATATATACAAAACACAATGATTAACCAATTAACAAAAGGATAGCAAAATCAGTGCATCAATATACATCCCATCTTTGTTTTATTAATAAATGGTGAATAATTAAAGATTGATACTTACAAGGATGGAGATGATTTCATCGCGGCAAGGAACAAACTCTCTGGACTTTGTCCTCTTCAGGGACTCGGCGGTGAACTCTGCATACTTGGCCATCTGAGTGTCTGGAAACATACTCACAGACCTAATCAACAAAAATAAACAAGTAAGCAATTATGAAATGGTAATTAAGACAACTTTAGGTTCACTCATGTGGAACATAATAGTATGAAAAGGAATTAACAAAGTATAAAGCTTTAAGAGAGATATCCATAAAAAAAAATGAAATCATTTTTGAGGAATATATCACAAAAGTTTCCCGAATGATGTTCCTAACGATTTGCTCTTTTCATTGTTAAAATTGCACTCTTTTCAGAATGAAACGGTAGCTGAGAGCATACTGAGAGTTAGCTGAGTATACTGAGAGTATAGCTGAGTATACTGAGAGTTAGCTGAGTATACTGAGAGTATAGCTGAGTATACTGAGAGTATAGCTGAGTATACTGAGAGTTAGCTGAGTATACTGAGAGTATAGCTGAGTATACTGAGAGTATAGCTGAGTATACTGAGAGTATAGCTGAGTCTGAGTATACTGAGAGTATAGCTGAGTATACTGAGAGGTAGCTGAGCATACTACTGAGAGGTAGCTGAGCATACTGAGAGTATAGCTGAGTATACTGAGAGGTAGCTGAGTATACTGAGAGGTAGCTGAGTATACTGAGAGGTAGCTGAGTATACTGCGAGTATAGCTGAGTATACTGAGAGGTAGCTGAGAGTATACTTCTGGCTTTCCACAGACATGTCCTCTTCTCTCGATCTTATCCCAACATCTGGGTAGCCTTATAAAATATTTTAAAGAGTTCAAACATACATGTCAAATTTTGATGTGGATAATGACAACAATTCTCCCAAGGAACAAATTTTACAGAAAACAATCCATTGAATTCTGAAGATGAAACCAGGTTCAAGACTCGCCTATTAATATGGACTCTGATGTAAATAATGACGACAATCTTCACAAGGAACAAATTTCGCAGTAAACAATCCATTAAACTATCATGATAACAATTAAGATAAAAACAATTAAAATAATAAAATGAGGTTCAAGACTCGCCTAGTAATATGGAATCTGATGTATCGTAGAACGTTTCTGCTAGGAAGGAATGCCGAGGCCATACAGGCCATTATCTGCCAGTTTCGTAGATTTGTCAAGGTATCTGGATCACCGATTCCTGTTGTCTGTTTGGCCACTTGGCAATAAACCTCATCTCGGAGTAGTTTGAGGTCATGACATGTTTGGAGAATGCCCTAAAAAAAAAAAATAATAATAACTAAGATTTATAATGCGCTAATTATAAACAAAATAGTTGTCAAAAGCGCCGTACATATAAATATGAATAGAAAGAAAAGCAAAAATAATAATGCAACAATGAAATATAAATACAAATCAAATTGAAAAATGTTTAGCATAGAGGTAGGTTTTTAGTTTAGATTTGAAAAGTGATTTACTAGGTATACATTTTAAATGGTTTGGGAGGGAATTCCACAATTTGGGACCAGTAACTGAAAAAGCACGGTTGGCATAAGTAACCCCATTGGTCCTAGGTTCAAGGAAGGTAATAAATTTTGAGTCAGTCAAAGGTAATTTGAAGTGCCCCTGAATTTTAAGCAATTTGAAAGTATACTGCCCAGAAATGGAAGAATCACGAACTGACATCAATCAGCGATTCAAATAGAGTCTGTTACCTCTTCTTATAAAGATGAAGCAAATTAAATAAACTCTTCAACTTCATCATGATTATAATATTCATCACACCAAAAGGAAGTACATTATGTGAGAAATTTTTTGAATAATTTTAATTCAAAGACAAACACAAATACCTTTCAATTATTTTTGCAAGATTCATAAATCCAACTGTTCAAGCAGAATAAATTGAATACCTGAATGATTGGAAGAGGATCTGGAATGCTCTCGAGAGAACCTTGAAGGGCGGTGAAAATACGAACGGCCTCCTCGTGAAGAGTTGTGTAACCTTTGTCGTTATCTACGCCAAAACCAAACAACAGATGCAAATCATAAAATGTCACAAACATATTTCCTCAATGTATTTCTAGATTTGCACCAAGAGTCTATTGTTGAATAGTGATATTAAAGAAAAAAAGAGTACTTTGCTCTATTGCTTGTAGTTGATTTATGTTTTGAGTATTGAATGTAAAGGAAAAACACATTGTATTCCAGTCAAATGCATGGTCATCACACGATAACATGATGTAAGGGAAATTCCCAAAGGATACTTACTATGGGTTTTTTAATATCACTACACTAGATGCCATGAGTGAAGCACAAGCATTACTGTTTGTTATTATCATGCATCCTGTCCTGGATCCAATATGCTGTTAGTTATATTGCCATACTGTGACTACAGATCATAAAACCTGTTATTCAGAATCACATATAGTGAATGGCTAGTAATTTAACAGACTTACTGGAGCTAAGAATTTGTCCGTATGGCAGCGGTAGGAGTGGTGCTTTCATAGGGTGAGGTGTATTTCTGAGAATAGGGTTATATTTGTAGATTCTGTCAATCATACGATCATTCTTATCTCCTGAGGCATCCTATAAAAGAGAAAGAACCAAATATATAAAAAGTAATAAAAAAACTTAAGTCCAATTCATATTTTCCTTTCCCACTGTAATTCTCAAGAGGAACGTACACATCAAGATAGTTACAAGTGGTCATGGTGTAGGAAGCAGGGATGGGCCATGGGTGTAGGATACAGGGGTGGCCATGGGTGTAGGATGCAGGGGTTGGCCATGGGTGTACGATACAGGGATGGGCCATGGGTGTAGGATGCAGGGATGGGCCATGGTTATAGGTTGCAGGGTTGGCCATGGATCTAGGATGCAGGGGTGGCCATGGGTGTACGATACAGGGGTGGCCTTGGTGTATGACACAGGGATAGGCCATGGGTGTAGGATGCAGGGCTGGGCCATGGTTGTCAAATGCATGGGTGGGCAGTGGGTGTAGGATGCATGGGTGGGCGGTGGGTGTAGGATGCAGGGTTGGCCATGGGTCTAGGATGCAGGGGTGGCCATGGGTAAAGGATGTAGGGGTGGGCCATGGGTGTATGATACAGGGGTGGGCCATGGGTATAGGATGCAGGGGTGGCTGGGTCTAGGATGTAGGGGTGGCCATGGGTAAAGGATGCAGGGGTGGGTCATGGGTGTAGGATGCAGGGGTGAGGATGTTAAGCAATTTTGTTTCTGTCAATTTGAGGTTTGTTTAATTGACAGTGCCAGTAATTGTTTACAAAAGTTGTTAATTTTAAATAATATTTTTTACTTTTGAGGCTGAATTAGCAGAGTTTGGTTTTGCATGTCAAATTTATCCTACAACTGTTATTTGACCAAAGATATTTGAGCGAAGGGTGATGGGAGGGGTTTCCCTCCCCCTCGCTCCACTGCCTCTCCTCAGCAAGCTTGAACCACGATGTGGAGGAGATAAATGGCTTACGCTGATTTCTTTGACTAATATCTGGAATGGAGTTTCAAACGGTGGTTTACTGTCGATGACATCTTGGATGGCATAGGTCCACTGCCATGCACTGTCACTGGAATTAGTGTAAAGGTTGTAGGAAGCTGTGCGACTGTGAACTGTAAATTGCCACTGACCTGTGAAAACCAAAAAAGAATTGTTTTGAAGTGACTGTAATGTCACAATGAAATTATGATGAAATCATTTAAAGAATAAAATCCCTAAAATTGTCACAATCACTGACTCACATGCAATGATAGAGGTGTCTGCAAGTGTAAATAATTGCATGCGATGTAACATTTAACAAAAAAAAACAGACACTAATACCCACAACAATTGCAAAGTTTATTTTATGTTTATTTTATATTTTCTTTAGTATTTCCTGGGTGACCTAACAAAATGAAGGAAAAATAATCAAAGACTAACCCTCATAATGAGAACAGCTGTCACGATATTTCATTGTAACTACTGATTCGGCCAATATTTTGCGTCCTATTGGTTGAGATTCGACCATTTTGCAAGAGCAACAATTTCTTAAATGCTAGATGTGCCCCAATGTGGTACCTACAATTACACCTTTTAATTGTTTCACCTTGAGAGTTGTCTTCAAAGCTAAAATTTGCAGGAAATTTCTCTTTAAAATTCTAGCATTTTAAAGCATACTGTGTCCTTGGACAATGTAGGGGACCCTTAAAATGGTTTTCTCACAAATACACAGAAGTAGTATTTGACATGCAACATTCTCTGCACTATGTTCAAAGAAGCTACTTTATTGAAAGCTATTCTCATTCTGTAATAAATCTCTCAATATGTTTATTTTTCTCAAATCAAATTGGATTCAGATAGTTCCGTAAACGATCAAAATGAAATTAAGCAATTAATGGATAAACATTCTGGTATTACAGGATATTGATGTTATTTCTTGATTAACTTTGCAACTTTTTCCATTTTTCAAAGTGCATTCAACCATGCAATGTGTGCGGGTGTATCCATGGTGTGTGTAACACAACATATAGATATTTTTTATAGACTGGATATATTATACAGAATGGATATTTTATATAGATTGGATATTTTAAACAGACTGGAAATTTTATAAGGACTGGATATTTTATACAGACTGGATATTTTATAAGGATTGGATATTTTACAGACTGGAGATTTAAATAGACTGGATATTTTATACAGACTGGATAGCATATGGACTGGATATTTTATACAGAATGGATATTTTATACAGACTGGACATTTATATAGACTGGATATTTTATACAGACTGGATATTTATATAGATTGGATATTTTATACAGACTGGATATTAATATAGACTGGATATTTTATACAGACTGGATATTTTATATAGTCTGGATATTTTATATAGACTGGATATTTTATACAGACTGGATATTTTATATAGTCTGGATATTTTATACGGACTGGATATTTTGTACTGACTGGATATTTTATACAGACTGGATATTTTATATAGACTGGATATTTTATACTGACTGGATATTTTATATGGACTGGATATTTTATACAGACTGGATATTTATGTAGATTGGATATTTTATACAGACTGGATATTAATATAGATTGGATATTTTATATAGACTGGATATTTTATACAGACTGGATATTTTATATAGTCTGGATATTTTATATAGACTGGATATTTTATACAGACTGGATATTTCATACAGACTGGATATTAATATAGATTGGATATTTTATATAGACTGGATATTTTATACAGATTGGATATTTTATATAGTCTGGATATTTTATACAGACTGGATATTTTGTACTGACTGGATATTTCATATGGAAAGGATATTTTATATAGACTGGATATATAGACTGAAGCAAGTCAGACAATTCTCCAAAAGACTATTGATGCTCTTCAAGCACTTCTAAAATTATAAGACAAAATGAATATTACAAGAAGCACCACAGGGTATTCCATGAAGTCTATTTATAGGTAAACTAAAGATTCAATGACCATGAATTCCCATCACCCAACCTACCCTCCTAGAAAAAGAAAAAAGAAGAAATTAGACCAACCCACAGGAATTTTGCTTGCAGCAATTACCATTCTGTGCGATTTTTTAGTTTCATCCAGCTTCTTCTGGTGCAATATTTAGTACACATCTCTATGTAAAATGACTGACACCAAGAAACAAGAAACCTTGGAGGACAGACTACCCTAGGTTTCAAATTGATTTATAATAAATATATCTTTAAATTCTGCAGTGAATTCTCTTTACACAGATCTATTTCCACCCATCAGCTATCAATCTTGTAAATAGATTATAAAAGTTGAAGAGAGTGTTCTTCAAAATTACTGTCACTTTGTGGTAGTGCATTAACGAAGATCTAATATTTGCTTGAAGGCTTTGCAAAATCAATTTTCATTTATCTGCCCAAATTGCTATGTGGTATCCCTCGCTTCTACCCTTTAATTGTCTTAATTACCTTCAGTTTCTGGTTTCTACCTATCATATTAAAGAAGAAGTATGTGTCTGGGTGTTTCTTTATGCAATCATTTTGCAAAAACCTGCTATATACTGCTTTAATGGCAAAATCAAAATGTGTTGAGATGTGAACTAGAAATTCATCTGAAAAGTGCTGTGTTTTTGTTTCAAATGTCCTCCCTACCAACTAATTAAACATGGTTATCTACTACAAAATAAGCATTATAAAACACACAAGACTTGCATTAATTCACATAACTACTGGTAGGACTTCCCCACCACATCTCCACCCCCCCCCCGCCACCTCAATTCAACTGCAGCAGACCAATTCCTTAACTAACAAGAATTCAAGCTTTAATACCCATATAATAAATATGTAAACCATTGGATGTCCACAGTATAGGGACTAATCTCATTCCCAATGTTTAACCAATCTAAGATATATGTCTGCATGTTGATGATTTGTTCTGTCCAAAAACTAATACACACCTCCCCTTACACCCTTCACTCATATTGTCCCCCATTGAACACATATCATGGCTACACCTAGGAATCATAATGTGGCACACTATGCAGCAAGTTCTCCAATACACCCCTCCCCTTACACCCTTCACTCCTTACCAGGAAAACTGTACGATATTGCGTTATGCGATTAGATCTATTTTTTGCTTTCTTTGTGTGTGTGTGTGTGGGTGTGGGTGTGTGTGTGTTGGTAATCTGCTGATACAAATACCTTACACTAGCAACTGTTGATAAAGCAGTGTTTCAAAAGATTAGAGTTGTTTCAATATTTTACCTCTTCTTACAATTGTCCTTCGTCTAATTGATGCACCTTTATCAAGTATAAAACAAAACAATGACTTCAGACAACAAAGACTTCAGACAACAAAGACTTCAGACAACAATGTCTTCAGCAAAAAAAGACAACAGAAATGTGGCTCACATGTTATTCCCACATTTGGAACACAGAGAACATAGCAACCATGCATCTTTTTTTTTGTCATGGTTTTGGGGGTTGGGGTGGATGAAACAGAAGGGAGGAAGGAAGGAAGGAAAGAAGGAAGGAAGGAGTTGTGGAACTCTTGTTATTTAAAAGTTTGATCCAAGAAAACATCTCAGGAAAAAATGAAATGCATGAAGGTAACAAAGTACTGATAGATGCAGCAATGATAGATAGACTGACATACAGACAAATATATGGATAGACAGACAGACATGAGAAAAGTCCATTCAAAAGATTCTTATTTGGTAAGAATTAAATACACATGAGAGACATGACGATCAGTAAGTTAATGGAAGTAGAAATTATCCACACCAAGGAAAGGGTGTATAGCATTATAGACAAGACATTCTAGCAGAAAATTATAGAATTTGATGCAAAGTTAAATCTTTCTTTTTAACAAAGAAAGAGTGCTTGTTTGCAATTTGAGAAACTTACCCTTTCCCTTTCTTATGACTTTGCAAGCAAAAAATTAAAAACGGAAGGAAAATGTAGCAAATAAGGAGAGTAAGCATAATTTTGTTGAGGATTAAAATAACTTGCAAGCATGAAAAGCAGCTGGTTGCATAATTACTGAAGTTTTCCACAAGATTTTACGATATTCCTTTATGAATCCATTGAGTGTTCATTTCTTGCCTGTGCTCATGGAGGATCCTATAGCCTGGGGGCACCTTAATAGAGCAGTAGGGGTAGTTGGGGGGGGGGGTCTTCAGCAATGGCCAAATCTGTTAATTGGATAATCCAATTCTGCTTGTAGGCCACAATGATTAGTTTGGAAAGTAAGAGATTGTCTGAAGGCTTTAAACTATTTAAATGCAGCAAACAATAAATTTGTGCTGAGGTTCAAAAGGCATCCAGCTGCTTATAAACTAATGAATAAATCTGCAAAGGTCCCTCTTCTTTTTCATTTTGCAATAAGTATCAAAATATTAAGTCAGATGATGTTGAAAATCAAACTGTATGGAATTGAACATCAGTGAATTAAAACAGGGAGACTGTGGCACACATCATTTTAGGAGGTTGTCATAACATGGAGGTACAGTAGAAAGATGTGGTGAATGTGAAAAGTGGGAGACAGATATGTAAATGCATGCAGATTAAAAAAAACTGCATAATGGTAAGATGATTTAGGACAACGTGAGGTCAGGGCTTAGGGAACACGTGAACTGCCTATGTGTCATCTGAGTCAAGATAGTAACAACGTGATTACATAATGGTCTATTACATTGGTCTATTACATTAGTCTGAGCCAAGATAGTAACAATGTGATTACGTAATGGTCTATTACATTAGTCTGAGCCAAGATAGTAACAACGTGATTACGTAATGGTCTATTACTTTGGTCTATTACATTAATCTGAGCCAAGATAGTAACGTGATTACGCTATGGTCTATTACATTAGTCTGACCAACTAAAAATGGTTCATGACAATACTGATCAGGACTGATGAAGAAGATTTAATTATGGAAATGAACGAAATTGAAACTGATTTAAAGACAGAAGTGAGGATGTTAAAAGAAAAATCAGTAATGAAAATGACTTTTTACATGTAAATCATCTACTATTAAAAGGATCAAACCAAAAATGGCATAAAAAGACAATTAGTTTTTGGGAACTATCATAGCTGCCCTCATTAGAGGAATATGCAAAAACAAAAAATAAACAAACATTTATTAATTGTTAGCTTTTAGGATTATTACATCATATCAAACATGCGTAGTAGAAAACAATCCTCAGATTTGTCTTAATTAGTAAGTCAGATTTTATCTGAGTGACCACTCCACGACAAAGAAAACGACTGGAATTAGTCTAGGTTAATAGGCAAGTGTGATGTGAGTGATTAGCCTAACATGCAGTACATACCAAAATCCCCAGAGCGGCTAGATTTCCTCCTCCTAACCACGGAGGAGACTCTATTACGTAAACGATCTAGATTTTCGTTAGCAGGAGGTGCAGCGTTCCCATTAGTGATAATATCTGTATTGGGTGGGTCAATTGCTTCTGTTTTGGCTATAACAGTATATTGTAGTTATAAGGAGGATGGGTGGAAAGATGTAAAACAAAAACAAAAACTGTGAGATATGAAAGACGAAGAAGAGAGAATGATAATAAAAAGATTTGTTATATAATGAGTGATTATGCCCTGAAAAGTGAAAATAAAACCAACGAAACAAGACATAGATACAAGTTACTAAAAAACTATAAGTGTCCACAGCAGGACAGAAGAGTGAGAAATTAATCAATGTTAAGACATTGCACACAGACGTATTAGAGAAATATGTTGTTCCATTTTTTTAAATTTGTGTGACATTTTCCACTGCCTGTTTAATACAGTGTTCCACACAAATGTTATGAAGAGTTTACTTTATCCAAAAACAGAGCAAGGATCACATGACCTGATCACATGACCCAATCATTCAATCACATTTCAAAGTTTCATTCAGTGCAATTCTTTAATGACTATTAAAACAAAGCTTCACACATTTGATGACAATTTTGGTAGTGCATGACAAATTCATGCATCTTCAGAGCTGATCTTCTTAACGATTGTCCATTGGCCTGACACTACTTGTTGGACACATAATGCTTTTCCTGAGATTTTCAAACCAATAACTTGTGTCTTTTATCATTCTAATCATTAGGGCAATGTTGTTGTTCCAACATTTAATAGCATTTCTAGGTTGGCTTGTAAACAGAACACCCCTTCCACCCCCCCCCCTCCCCGAAATAACATATATAAAGAAATGAAATTGTTCTGCTGCAGCGTCGATTCTACACCCCTGAGTTACATGCAGGTACTAGCAAACGCTTTCTGTTTAGACACATCATATCATGAACAAGTATCATACTGCTTTAATTGTATCAATTCACATAAACAACATAAAAAAATTAAACAAAAAAACAGAAATGTTCAAGACAGCAAACCTGTTCATTCTAATGTAAATAATTGACAAATTTGTAGCTGGGCCATTCTGTTAATTTTCCTTTTGTTTTCATTTCTGGTGCTGTGCGTGGTATTAAGAATACTTCAACAGTGCTTCATACATCATGAATGGGCATGACTACATGCATCATGAATATGTATATTTGATTTGTACATCATGAATATGCATCATGTGTAACAACTAAACACAGATACACGATGAAAGCTTCACACCAAATGCACAGCAGAACTTTGAAAGCAGATACTTAGACCCCCCCTCCCATTCCAACATTCACTCTCATCACCACCAACCACCCCCCCACCCTAGACTCACATTCACTCTCATCACCACCACCCACCACCCACTCCGATTCCACCACCCTAGACTAATCCCCTCCTTCTCCCTTTCCTAAAGCTCAAACACAAACTGACGTGAAATACATTTTACGAACCGAAATACACAAATATTGAAAGATTTAACAAAATCGAAGCTCATACAATGATTCATTCTGAAGTCATTGCAGCATTGTTTATGAGAAGCGGTTTTTGTTTGTTGACAGATTCCAATGGAATACTTTGTTTACATGGGAATGCTCTTTTGCGGCTGAGTTTATTCAAACAAACTTAAATTAGGTTTCATAATTCCAAACTGATACTAGCTTCAGTGTAACAAGGTTCAATAAATTTCTCACAATTCATGAAATAGGCTGATAGGAGTATATAATTTAAAGTCAACTTTCTTGAAAATATGAAGTTTGATGTGAAGTGAAAGTGACTGCAGAAGATCAGAAAGTGAAGAAGAAATTTTATCTGTCATTTACCAAGGTAAGTCATTGGGTCACAATAATTCATCAACAAATAGTTGGTGAATATCACTTTGGAAAATTCTAAGAATATGCCAGATATTGAGCTTGTCATAAACGGGAATGTAACTAACAAGCAATTTAAATAGAAGCTGCTTTATATTTTCTTTGCTAATTTTTCTAATTTCCAGAATATTAAACAAAAACTGCTTCTTTTGCGAGTTAACAGAAAAACATAAACACCACAACTAATAACACAAAAGCACACAGACCACTTCATTGTTAGCCATTCAATTTAAAACACACACTGAATATACACTGTGCAGCAATACAAGTTTGTGTATAAAGATAGGCACTTGAAAGCTCTTTAATAGTTCTGTAAGTTATCACTCTCATTAGAGGGTCAATAAAACATCTTTTTAAAGAGGGAGACAATGTTCACAACTTTTGATAGATTTCAAAACAATCGCATAACGGGTGGTGTTTAAACAATGAACTCATGATGAATAAACATAAGAACACAATAGCTCACAATGCACAAATTTGCATATTCAACAACATCTAAATCACCTGGAGGTTTTCCAAAGGCCATGTAAAGGCCTTGATTGGTGTCTAGTGAAGGAGTAGTAGAAATAATATTGTAATAATCACAAAATTTCTATTACAAACATATTGAAATACGTCTTGTACTAGGAACTTTCTTTCTTGTCTATGACAGACTAATTCTTCAACTTTTTAACATTTCTCTTGGCTTTCTTCAACAGTCTATCCTTCCATTTAACTCATTCATAGGCCACACCCAGTCAAGCTTACTTTGCATAAAAGAGCACCACTCACGGGACCCTACTTATACCAAGGCGACACCCTTTCAACCTGCTTTAGCACTTACAGGCAACACTTGTTTCATGCCACTCACAAATTGGCCACACCCAGTCATACTTACTTCCTTTGAGGGAACTACAATCATTGGATCCTACTCATAAGAAGGCCACACCCTTTCAACCTGCTCAACATAGGCCACATTATCTCATCCCTCTCAATTATTGGCCAAACCCCTCACTTTACTTATAACTCATTTGTTATAAAAACTGTAAACATTTTAAACGACTACACAGGAAACAACTTCACTAAATAAGCAAAAGAAAAAGAATTGATTTATTCACTGGTGTATCCAACAAAGAGGGCAGCATAAGAAGATTTTTGCATATCAAAAAATGAAACTGAGCTTCATTTAACTAATTTTGATTTTTCTTCAAACTTATGTGAAATATCGCCCCCATATCAATCATTAAAGGGATACCATACCAGGTGTTTAAGGTTTTTACTAAAAGTGCTTTTATCTTTCAACTAGCCATGCAAGTGTGCGCTTCCAGGAGCTAATAAAGCGAAGAGGAACAAAGTTCCTTATTTCTGTAAACTTGCCCGTCTCTCTGATGCTCCTTCGGGAGAACCTCACTGTACCGTGAGGATCTTTTGCTGGTGGGGGCGCCTGAGCCTCTGAAGAGCGTTACAAGCATCGACAAGTAAATTAACGACCCAACATTAATAGACACGTACCGTAATAAGAGCCAAGTTCAAGCCTACTCTACAATAACATCACAACATGATAATGCTGAATTTAATCTGGTTGACCAAGAAAATATAGACATATGTCAAACTGTTGACGTGACTGTGTTAGTAACCATAGCGATACAAAGAATACACATGTGTTTGTGTGTTTTGCGGCGCACGCACATTGAAGTTATATTAGATATATATTTATATTTTAGATATAATGGGCACTATGTGCTTCAGATACATAATTAGTCTGTTAGTGTCTTACTAGAAAAAGGGATAAAACTTGTCAAACCAGTTGGGTAAATTTCTTGAAAATTAGGAGAAAATGCTGAGAGGTGAAACATATAAGAAAATGAAAAGTGATGATAAGAATGAACAGTGACATTATGTTAAGATGATACTGAAGACTTGGTACATACCTTCGTCCCGATAAGCTTTGTCATCAGGAACAGTCACCGAGCAGAGACTGCTCAGGGCAAGCCCCCCCACTTTCCGTTGGAGATCCATATCGTTGTAAATATCCAGCGAGTTCTGGGTGAGAATGAAGTACCGCTTCTTTCTGGTAGCCACCCCTCTTCCTAGAGGGCCTCTGATGACCTCTTGGGTCAGCCA
>KN887272.1:40749-52649 GCA_000934455.1 Apostichopus parvimensis | reverse complement strand
AGACGACCCATTCCATATCTTTTCCTGCACGGAAAATAGGCAAATTTACCATTTTAGTCTGGCATAACACATATTTCTCATGGGTTCAAATGTTCAACTTCACTTCCTTGATCAATAAGGATTGTTTCTGCGACATTCACTTCCCTTCCTTGGCCTCTCTTCGCATCACCTTCTCTGCCACCGACCGACATAGCAACGTATGCACTGAATGTGCGCGCTGTGATGTTTTGAATATCCCAACATGGCCGCTGAGTCACTTCCGGCTGCTTCACACACGGAGCCGCGCGGCCTATCCAGTGTGTAGAGATGAGTGGTCAGGACTCATTTGCCCTTCGTGCAACAAGCGGTATTCGCTACGCTTCAATGAATAGCCCCCTCTCTATACCCTAGAACATGTTATAACACTTGGCGATCGCAGCTTCTACTATGCAGGACCTATCCTTTGGAATGAACTTCCTTTGACTCTGTATATCTCATTGGCAGCCAGAGCTTGTTCAAGTCTAAGCTGGAAACACACTTTCGTATTGCTATTCATTTAATTGCACTTCATTTCATTTTATTGTACACCACCAATGGAATGCTCAGCAGATTTTTGCACTACATGAATGCATTATCATTATTATAATTATTACTATTGGTTTTATTATAAACATTATTAGTACTGTAGTTTTGACTTTTCAAGTCTTTTAATATAATTGGCCAGGTTGTCGGCTGAGCACATCGCTTCAACGTCTCATTTACACTGTGTCATTGTGTGAGGGTTCTCTATACTCTGAATGCCCCAGCATCCCTTGGGAAAGGTTATCATGCTTGATTCCAAGGGCACTGAAAAGGCCTGTCAATCACAGACTAGTGATTGACAAACTGTATGGGGGGGGGGGGGGCTATATCTGGAGAAAGCATGGTTTCTCAACTTCTAATACCTCTGCATTAAGAGAGTTGAATCTCCATGAGGTTTCCGATTTACAATGCACCATTCTCTGAGCAATACCTCTTGTACAAAAAAAAAGAAATACATTAAAGCACACCATTACTGAATTTAACAACATAGGGATACTTCAATAGTGAATATTTTTTGAAACAAGCTCCATATGAAATTCAGTGACAACAAATTTGCTAGTAGGCGATGTTCAGAAAAAAACCTCATAAGTACAAGGTGGATGAGGCACTGTTTTTGGCATTGATGTGGCTTTTATTGCTATTAATAGCCTCATTATCCATCCCATAATAAACACAGCCATCAAATAGTCATTTCAATTTACTTTCTTCTGACAATTTGGGCCCATTTGTAGACATTGGGTGAATGGAACATCCAAATGAAAACTTAACTCTGGATCACCGTACTTGTCCTGTCTTTGTTTACACAATATAAAGTTTTCATGTTCAAAACAGTACTCCTGGGATGTTGTGCCCCACCCCCCAACTTTTTGGAAGCTTCCTACCCCCTGCTGGGACCATGTAAGATCCACTGTCTTGACTTCAATACTTGGTAACAGTTGTCTGATTGAAAAACAATGTACCTAATTATCACTGGACTTAGTTATGCAGTGATGGACTCGACTACAGCCAGCAAAGCAATTAATGACTTGAGGGTATTTTTAATATGTGTCATTCGAAAGGCCTGATCTGCTGCTGTACGGAAACATTTAAGAAGCAGTGAAGTCTGCGACTGATTTGACCAAATGACTTGGCATAGGGATTGTGTGAAATACCTAGCTCAGTATAAAAGCCTACAGTTATTAACCGAAGTCAAGCCATCTGCATATGACAAGGAACGTAAACAGAGGTGTGAAACTTTGTATTCCTGTATAAATTCGCTCAAACTCTGGGATCAGGTCTAAATTTTTACAAAAAAGTACATCATCATGATTGCGTGATTATTTTTAGAACACATTAGTAACAAGAAAGATTATTCATAATGCAATGCATAACACAGCTTTATTAAATTTAACAACATGGTGTGGGTTTAATAACCTCAATAATTAATTTTTTTTAAAAATCAAATCCATGTGACAATCCCACACAAGGCATTTAATAAAGTAAATTTTCTAATCAGGGTTATTGCAAAGTGGACATTTTGGAAATGGTGTGGATGAATTAGTTTCTAGCATAATAAAGTCAGATACTGATAAGCCAATTTATAATTGGTAATGCATGTAATTCATAACATCAGAATATAAAGCTTTGCAACCCAGCTAAAGCATAGTAAAATCCTTGTCTCCCAATCTCCCAGAGAATTTTACAGCGTTACAATTCATTGCTCCAACTTTCACAGTTCGCTTTGAAAAAGACCCAACCAAAGACTTGAAGCACTGTGAAGCTTGCACTCATGATTGGCAAGTCAATTGACGAGTGTAACATTTGGCAACATCCCCCTCCTTGTGTGATATTTTGTATGTAGGTTTCAGTTTTTGTTCCTAACTGCAGTGACCTGTTACTTTTTTTGTTCATCTTTGTTTTTGCACATTATAAGTTATCACTAATGAGATATTACGCTTACTTCTACTGACCTACACATTTTATCACCACCAAAAGCACTAGAGACCTTGTACCTAGCAAATAGATGTCAAGTGTACTTCTTCCAACATTATCCTCCCTTGAGATACTTATGTTACCAGCCATACATGCCAACATGACAGAATAAGGAGCATGGAAAAGTTGGTATGATTTAACACTTACACTGAAATCACATACAAATAGTTATTTCCATGTGGTAAAAGTCATGTATTTGTAGTGTCATTAGCAACAAATCTGGTTGATATCCCAGGAATAGAAATACAACATTACAGAATGTAACACTTCAATCTGCGGTTAAGATTCATTCCTTTGGAACACTCCTTCCAAAGGACAACAAAAAAACATTTGCGTAATGGACATTGCCATCTTTAACATTCCTAGCATACAAGAAAACTGTAACTTCATACATGCTATCTATAATAGTTAATTCTGCTCTATATAGAATGCCAATCATTCTTGTAACAGGGCAGTACACACTATATGTCAGAATGCACTTCAATGTATCACACATTAGCTGCTAAGACTTTTAGTTTACTTTCTAGTTAATTTCTG
Source organism: Apostichopus parvimensis (assembly GCA_000934455.1). Lineage (NCBI taxonomy): Eukaryota > Metazoa > Echinodermata > Holothuroidea > Aspidochirotida > Stichopodidae > Apostichopus > Apostichopus parvimensis. Next base: position 49,580 of record KN887272.1, on the reverse strand, counting down.
ATTTCTTTGCTTACTGCCTGGCATTGATGATGTCAGCAAATTCTGGTTTCAGAGACGCCCCTCCAACAAGGAAACCATCAATATCACCTTGGGCAGCTAGATTCTGGCAGTTCTTAGCATTTACAGAACCTGAAAAGAGAAAAAAAACCAGCAGAAACATTGATCAAGATAAAGTTTCCATCTCACTCTCGCTCTACAATTATGCTGTGCAAATGATTCCACAAATGGAGTCTACTGTACTGCACTTAACATAATGATTACATACAGTATGTAACACAGTTCAATGCAATGGTTCCCTTCAGTATGAAATTTCGGTATTAAGTAAATACTGATGTAAGGCACAGACTTACCAACCAGTTGGCCAAATTTTCAGTCACGCTTCAAAACACTTCTAGTGGTAGCGTGAAGAGTTTGAATTCTTTATATAATAGAAACATGGGTATGAATACCGTACTACTCATGCTTGAGCTTTGAAGCTTGACATCTAAGCACTGTGTGTGAACAATTATCCCATCTGATCGAAACTACTTGATATTTAAAGAAAATTTAAGTTTGAGCTCCAAAGATATTAAACTTTAAGAATCATCCGTTCATTCAAAGGCTACTTTGTCTAGCACATACTGTACCAATAGGTCAGATCAGAATACGCAACATAAGATACAACCAGAACAGAAAAAGACTTTTATTGGTCTCAAATAGAACCTTCATAATTGTAATTTTTGGTTTCAATCTTGCATGCTTTGTCGTTTTATATGATGTAAAAACATACATTCATTGATAATCTGGTGGAGGTATTAAAGTTCAAATAACAATGGTTAAACAATAAGACTTGGACTATTGCAACCCATGTTACAGATGAAATGATTACTGCAGAGGGTATCACATATGTTAATGGTGGATATTTGGAAAACTGACATAGCAGTAGAGACAATACTCATGGTGGACTTTCACCTAGCAACAGTGAATTTTTTGTCAACAGTAATCTTTCAAAGTCAATCAATCCACATGTTAGGAATGTTGAACATTTGCTTGTTCCTCCTCAAAAATAAAGTGAAATCCCTCAAGCAGTACACCACCCCCCCCCCTCCTCCTCCACACCCCTTCTTTCAATTGCAAAGTATCCTTTTCCATGACTGTCATGATTAAAGTACAATGGAGCTCTAAAATGGGTGATATGGTTAGACCTTTGGCAAGTAAATCACTTTCAACTTTCTTGAAGAAACTCAGAACCATCAGAATATACCAATCGACTCAGTCATCAACTTACAAGGAAAACAAGAAAATATGATCATAAACAATAAGCATCCTGTTTAATCTTCAATACATTACCTCCATAAATAATCCTTGTTGACTGAGCGACTGCAGAACTAACATTTTCCGAGAGCCAAGTTCTAAGGCTGGTGTGGACTTGCTGTGCCTGTTCTGGTGATGCAGTCTTACCAGTTCCGATGGCCCAAACTGGTTCGTATGCTATAACCACTTTACTCCAGTCTGAAACCACATCTGCATTTAAATAACAGTTGCCATTAAAAAACACGCTGAGATATGATGGGCTTGATGTATGCTTGAACTCCAAGCTATGTTGGGAGTACTATCCTTAGTAATAAGTGGACAAACCCAACAGATCTCCCCTACTGTGACCCATTTGGTCCCAAGTTAACCCTCACCTTCCAAAATAAGGCTCAAAAGGCAAGTCAGCATGAACTACATAATAATGCACTTTTCCTCAACTCGAGCGCCCGCTACACAATTCGGTGTAATGAATCTCAATACTGTGAATAGAGCTAATAATAATCAGTAGATACTACAATGAATCTCAATACTGTGACTAGAGAGAACTACTAATAACCAATAGATACTCTTAATGAATCTCAATACTGTGACTGGAGCTACTAATAACTTTTCTTAGATATTTGACAAGAAAGCATGAGAAAACTTAACTGTAGCATTATTCTACAAAGTGTAATGGTGGCCAGAAACAGTGCTACAGTAAAAACCTATGTACAGTATTATGACTCCTCAAATTGAAACCTGAATGATTCAAGAGATACTCCAACAAATCTAGCCCTCAATGGTGTTACTTGAAATAAAATATAATCAACATACTCTATATAACTAACCCGCAATGGCCTTGGTTTGTTTGAAAACCACTTCTTCTGTAAGCCCGGACTCTCTTTCTGACAGTTTTTCTCCAATGCAAGCTATGACACTGAGCCCCTCACTTAGAGCATGCTGCACCTTCTCAGCTGTTAACTAAAGAAAAACATATCTTATATATTATAAATAGATGATATGGTATCAAGTATCAAAAACCTACATTGCTAGACAAGGGTGCTTCTCATAAGAAAGTGTTCATATTTGTCTTCGAACATAGAGTAAAAATCTTCTGTGAGGTAACAAAACTAAAAGCAAAATAACACTAACCATATACGTATATAATATTGTGTTCATGTATTTGCATATCAAGAGGTGTTAGCTGTTTCAGCAGTGATTTACTTCCGGATAGAACAAGAGCAATCATCAATGCACATCATCCTATGATTCCTATCTACAAAGTACAATACAGTGGTATCAGCTTGAATCCTATGCAAAGGAACCATATTATGGAATCTGACCCTACTTTGGTAGTAAAAACTGTTCTTTTCCTGTGTTAATCAGTAAATTAGGTCAATTGACTAATATGACAATTAAAAAACACCAGTGATTTGTATTTGGTTTCTTTTAGTAACATTGAGCTTTCGTAAGCACTATCTTTCTAATTTACATAAATTCCAGTCCTGAAAAGTTGTCCAGAAGAGAAGAACGTGGTGAGTTAGTTCATAGACATAGACAAGTATTAACATGTTATCTCATTCTTTTAATTTCTTCCGTAACTGTAGATAATACACAATGCAGTTAAAACCAGATGAATGCTCAATAAACATACAGGCATTCTTCTTAACACTCTATGTTTGTGTCATTCCAGTAATCATCCCAATAGGATCCCCAAATTATACATTACATTTGTTAATTGCTTACAGTGTTCTGTACAACAGTATAACTATATAAGAACAAATACATTCAATTGCCAAGTCTGTGTGCTTCATATAACATGAATGAATGAACTAAAACTATACCACCTTTCGTTGTGGATTAGTGAATAAGATGGTTGCTGAACAAAACTCCTCATAGCAATTTGTATGGCAATCATTTACCCCAAGAAGGAAAACAAGGCACAAGCAGGTTTCATTTTGAGGCTGAATTGAAGAATATTTCCATGACGATAGTACTGAAGAGTTTAACCACTGATTGGTTACAATTAATAACCATATCTAAAACTTGGAACAAAAACATTGAGATAGGAGGTGTTAGCTACATTGTGGAATATATTTCTCTTTAACAATAGAGGGTCCATTTTCTGCCAATGGAATTTATCCTTTAAAGTTGGGATAAAATTGGACCAATAGGAGATCGACTTTAAGAAAACTTGTATTTTGGATATTTTTTTTCTCACAGTGGACAAACTTTCATTCTCAATATGTTCCACTATGATAAGTTTATAAATTAATTAATTAATTAATTAATTAATGTTTCATATTTTTTATAGTATGTGCATACCTCATCTCCTTCACCAAACACATGGCGCCTCTCTGAATGACCTAGAATAACCCAGTTAAGACCAAGATCCTTGATGATTGCTGGACTTATTTCACCTGTAAAAGCACCTTTGGCTACCTGCAATGTAACAAAATATAAAAATGCACATGTTTTAGTGCCAATGGATATTGATCTAGCTTTCATAAGCTATGTGAATTGTTACATAACCACAACAATGTATGAGTGTTTACATCAATGGTACTGATAAGGGGAAGAAGTAAGTTGACATCAATTAGTATACGGCCTTAATATCATACATCCCTTTTGAAGATCTGTAGCAGTAATTACCAACAGCTTGCTGACATAAAATAGATGTGACCTAACACTGTACAACATAGAACCCGTCGGTATAAGCAAAAACAGATACCGATATACCCGCTGACGAATACCTGGTATTACCACGTGTGCCAGAAATTTCGCGGAACCGCTACTTCTAGTGTTAACTGTTCAATCAAACACTAGCATGAACATGGACACTGGCCATAACGGTATAAGAATAGGTATGAATCTACGTAATGCTCAGAATCAGTTTAATAACAGGTATGAATATGGTGGTTTCGATGATGTAACGAACAGTTTTCTTCATTAATCTGACGTAATGTATAGTGAAGGTGTACAACATACTTGATCTTAGTAATACAGTGTAAAGCAGTGTTATGTGACAAACAATAAATTCCAAATGACACAGGCTGTCCTGAAGACCACTGACCTCAACAACAGGCTTTTTGTACTAAATGTGATAGATACATCAACATACTAAATATGATATCTGTCCTTATTGAAATATTGTCTAAAACAGGGTATTCACATTTCGACCCCTGGTGAACTCAAACGACCTTTGACCTCCGCCCACAACATTAGTCTTCTTGTACTCAATTTGGTACAGTTAATACCAAATATGCGATCTGTCCAAGCTTCCCTTGCGATATTATGTTTAGGATGCTGTCATGGTATAGAGAGATGGGTAGGAGGGGGGGAAAGTAAATGTTTGGCATTTTTTACTTCAAATGACCTATGTCCTCCACCAACAGCAATAATAGGCTCCTTAAAGTTGATATGGTACTTCTAAAAACCAAATATGGGGTCTGCCCATGCTTCCAATATTGAGATATCTTGTTTACAAGGTTTTCACAATTTGACCTCTGATGACCCCAAATGACCTTTGACCTCCACCAAAAACAATAGGCTTATTGAACTCAATGTGGTACTTCAACAGTATATCAGGTCTGCCCATGCTTCCCTTCTTGAGATATCATGTTTTCAAGGTTTTCACAATTTCACCCCTGGTGACCCCAAGTGACCATTGACCTCCAGCAAAACAATAGGCTTCTTATGCCCAATGTGGTATTTCTACACATCAAATTTAAGGTCTGCCCATGCTGCCCTTCTTGAGATATTGTGTTTACAACAATTACACACTTTCACCCCTGGTGACCCCAAATGACATTTGACCTCCACCAAAAACCATAGGCTTCTTGTACTTAATGTAGTACTTCTACACACTAAACATGAAATTGGTCCGACCTTCCCTTCTTGAGATATTGTGTTTACAAACTGGGCGTCACAAATACACACGCACGCACGGCCCCACGCATACATACGAGAATGCGAAGGTTAGGATTATCATCAAACCCCAAATGGGGTACCAATATACGCATTGCGCAAAATGGGTTTCTTTCCAAAATATGCTCCACACTTTTCTGTATTGTCCTTCTCTAGTATACTCTCTGTAGACCCTCTCACATGCGTGAAAAGAAACTCATGAGAAGCGTATGGCGGGAAACTGTACTTGCGAGTACGGTAGAACTATGCTGAAGTTTAAACGCAATAAGCCGTAGCAAAGTGTGGGTATTATTAAACAACGAGATTGGGGAATGACTTTAAGTTTTTAGGAAGAGGTCTGTAAACAAGAACTTTGTGGATTCCTGTCTTTGAAATGGTATTCTCAAATGTAAAGAGAGTCTTAGAAGTTAAAACCTCAAAAGATATGTGGCATTGTGAAAGTAGTGAGATAGAGACCAGATTATCCCATCAATTAGTTTATTATGGATTGTTTGAAACAATGACACAATGAAACTTGGTCGATCTATCTGACAGGAGGTACAGAAAGCTTAGCATGCAAAAATTGTCTGTCTTTTACTCGCATCCCATCGCTAACAGAAAATGCAGATTCCTTGCAATGCTAGACAAAAATGCATACAATTTTTTATATTAATGTACACACATGCCATCCAACCCTTTTCCTCGCGTACCGAAGCATGTGTTTCAAAACCTACAACAGGTCTGTGCTGTATTCTGTACCTCCCCCCCCCCTCCCCCATCTGTATGTAGAATGTTCCAAATTATCGGGTGTAAATATATCCCATAATTCGTGCTCGTGATTGGCCGATTAGGCTTTAACCATTTTTGAAGGTAAAAGCGCAAAAAACATATCACTGTGTCCCTTCGTTGACCTTTTGTCTGGTACAGTAAAGCAACATGTGCAATACAAGGGCAATACAAGATTGTGCTGCAAGAATGTTAACAGTTGGAGACTACGGGAAGTGGTAATTTATACCAGATAAACAGTAGCAGCATTCCAAGAGTTCGCGTGTATTATCTATCTTGGTCGGTATTTTTATCAGGTAATATTTTTACCTGGGATTCAAGGTTTGTTTGGATTTACCTTGTATTTTCGGTATATTCGTTGATGACAGATTTCAATATCGTCAGTATATGGGTATGAATGAAATACCAGGTATACCTGGTATATCGATGTACCAACGCACCCTAGTAGAACCCTATCACCCCCTGAAAACACCCCCGGCATTCCCTTTACAGTTCTGTTGTGATCCTTTTACTAGGAGATTTTATACAATGCAGATTCTAAAGTATGCCATAGGAGTAGCTAACAGTCAAATTATTTACTAGATCAGATTGTGAACAGTTATAATATAGCTGAATTAAGATTTTCTTATTTTGATAAAATGTGCTTTGAATTTGATATGTTTTATATATATGCATCAAACCAAGAACCCAAAATGATTGAAAATGTTTCATTCTAAAATTCAGAGCCCTTTTTTCCCAAACATGCTAAACTTGCAGACAAACATTTGCATAGTGTCACCAACCTTGTAAGAGTTCTGAGCTGATACTTGTATCTTGCTGTTTATTCTCTCTTTAACATAAACCAGGTGGGCAGCAGTGGGAGCAATCACTACATCTAAATAAGAAGATATAACAAGGTAAAGCATGAAATGTAAAATATTAGTTTTACAACAAATACTGAACGTATGTAATATTTAATCATATTTGGAACAGGCCTAAGGACTTAGGGAAGAGGGGTAAGATAAACAATTCTTTGAAACATGTCTATCTCCTAGTATTATTATGAGAACATCTGTAGCAGTTTTATGTAGATTGATGTTTGTCTATTGTTTACAAATTGCTGACCTTCTAGAACTCTCTCCCATTTTTATTTCGTTCCAAAGGCAAAAGGAATTTTTGAGATGTCATAAGAGGTCGTCAGTCTGCATTACTCAACATATGCAGCTTGAGATCTTCACCAAATATTGGTCGAAATTAGCATAATTTCGTGGAACCCATACTGCTACCAGAAGACAACATACTCGATGTGTGTGATAACTAATGTTAGTGTAAATTATGCCCTACCCAATATCATAGCATAGAGGCCATAGACTCGCAAGTTATGCAAAACGTTAGGGTTTGGCTTAAATGTGAGGCCCTAATCTAGGATGACTGGATGTAACGACTAATCTGTAATCAGTAGGCCTTAATGTGGTCTTGACTAACTTAGGCTTAAGTATAAGGTACGTTGATATGTTTATTAAACCAGGCTAGGCCTAGGTCTAGTCTACTTAGGGCTAGGCCTAGGACACTTTCACGTTATTAGAACTGGTGTATAATCTGGCCGCATGATATTGCTGATCTACCGTACCTGTATCTTCTGGTATGTTGGTATCAGCTAGATTTTTAACGATTTCATCAATACTAGCTTTGCTCCCATTCATCTTCCAGTTTCCACCAACGAAAAATCGTCTCTGCGTCGACATCTTATTTGATTTTCTTGCTAACTGTGGGTAAATAATTTGTTAAATTGAAGTTCATACCAATCTAATGAAGCGTATACTTGTTATAAACCTCAATTTACTAATAGTTTCTTACCTGCAAAATTTCCTCTCTGTGCTGCACAGCAAAATGTGTGTTGTAAAATTTAACATTCAAAGCCAACTACCAGGGAAAGATCAACCTGGATTCTTACTAACGATTCTGTCGTGCTGGCGCGCAGTCTGGCAGTTTTGCATCTTGTATCAATACATCTTGTATCAATACATCATAGAGAAATAGGGATGGCGCAACAAATATGGTGCGTCGCTGGTGTGCAAATATACGCTTACACTACCTATCTAGTTTCAAAGAGCTATCTTTCCGAGGTCAGCATAGTAATGAATTCACTCGCGCGACGCATGTTAGCTCGCACGTGCCACACAAGCATTCCTATCTTTCACACAGTCTCAGCTCATCGAGTTTAATAAATCTGGAGAAACTATCACACAGTAAATACGTACCATGCATGGAGGGTCATGTGATGTATTCCAGGGTGGTACTAATATATTACTCTCCCCATTACGCATGATGATTTCACCCAACTAGTACGTAAATGTGTATGCGTGCTTAGAGCAGACGACACCCGTTACCTAGCAGTAACCGTGCCTGTAGCCTAACGTGATAGTTATATTCCCGTCGAGCAGCATTAGGCTCTGTTCCATGGAGAATTCCGTGGTTGCACGGAACTAACATTTCCCCACAGCACCAAACGCACCAAGCCCAATGTATCTGTACTTGTTCTGTGCCAGCATGTCTAACGTTAGCATATTAGCACTATTTCGTAGGCCTGAAGTACCAGTACCTTCTTACGCCGTTAGTTCCCATGTCCGATCCGTCTTGGTGCAAATCTTTCACGAAATCACTAACACTATTCTCGAACTGCTGCAGAGAAATATCAGTTTGGTACCACCGTGGAACACATCACATGACCCTCCATGCATGGTACGCGCGCCCAATTGACATGAATCCTCCAGATTTATTAAACTCGTTGCTCAGTCTCGATGCAGGTATCACACCACAATAATTGCTCCCATTGACTTACACACTCTTCGTCACTTTCCAAGGCCGATATACCATAGATAGACATG
>KN887271.1:21154-49683 GCA_000934455.1 Apostichopus parvimensis | reverse complement strand
CTCTAGCCCTTTATACATTTTACTTTTTACAAGTGATGATGGTCTCTGGACCAGTTATTAAAGCAGTTAACAACTTTGCCATGACTCTTTTACTATGCAATAATTTTTTATGGAGGTCTCTGACCTTAACGTATCGGTTTCATGGAGGTTTTCGGTCTTGGTCTCAAACCTCCAGGGCCAGTCGGGGTCTCGGACAGATAGGTCTCGACTACAACACTGCTTCTGACACTATGCTACCATGGCCACACTGTGATACTTATTTAATACAGTACTCGCAGTTCAGATACAGACCAACAAGTTTGATATGTTGATTTCCACAAGTTTTTATGGTAAGACTCAAATGTTGGATCAGAATTTGTTAGAAGTTTGTACCTTCATGTTGAGATGCTGAGACCCAAAACTGGTTATTTGTTATATTCTCATCCAAAAAGTTCAACATTTGTATCTTCACAATTAAAAACTTGCTGTGAGGATGTGGTTTTAACCTAAAAGTATTAAAAGACTTCAGTCTCCTTTTAAAATTGTCAGCTTTGACCAACAAAATATTCCTGTAAACTTAAGTGCAAAGATGAAAACACTAGTCGATTCTGGGTATGGACACAATTTATTCATTTCTTTTCACAATATTGATGAAAGTTGAAACATTTTATTTTTTTTCCCTTTTTCATGATCAAACACAAATAATCTACCTAATGCACAATAGCACCAACCAATAAAATAACAAGGCAGTAACTATGGCAACAACAATAATAGAGGGCTGCAGTGGCAAGAACTTGACAACACATTTTTAAAAATCAATGTTGAAGACACTAATTGGAATAATATATAGTGCAAACAGTTTTTGTGTGGAGGACAGGAAATGTTAGGTCAGAAACTCTTGGAATAGTCATAATGAGATCTTCCCTTTTAGATTTTTTTTTGTAAGAATACCTTATTCCAGACTATACCAGTTCAAAATTGTCATGGTTACCACAGAAAAACAAAGTAGTGATTTCTAAGAGCTATTCCAATACTTAGTAACAAATTATTAACATGTTGCTAGTGAGCTTTCAATAACTTAACACCCCACCTATTCCTTTCTCTCAGTGGAGTTATTGACTGTTGAAAGTCTTTAGAATAACCATCACAGCACCGAACCATTGTAGCATAACTTCAATTTACAGCTTGTATATTTTCTAGAACCCCCCCGCATGGAGAAAGTCACACTGGGTTTGGTAATTTAACTACACATCCACAGTAAGCAAACATAGCTAGCTTCTCTTCAGTGGAATAAATAATACCATAAATTCACTCTGAAAAGACACCTTGTGTGAAGCTGTAAGCACTAATGTAAAAGTTTTCCATTTGTTGTCAGGTTTTTCTTATCAATGAGACGCATCGTAAAGAAACACAAAATATCGACTGCTTAAATTTAAAAAATTTAATAATTGAGTTAGGGTTTGGAATTTATGAGGAATGCATGTTCTTCTTCAAGCTGGTAGAATTTATATAGCATTTTCTAACTAATACTTGTAATGTAATATCTATACACCCTATTACATAATCCCTTGTTCTAAAGGTTATTCGGTAAATTTGAAGTGTTAAATGGTTTCACTTTCCGTACCTCATAAAATGAACACTTACACTTTACGATGAATTGTCTGTGATTTACTTCCACTCCCTAATACCCCCTAATAAATGTATTTGTTATTTTGTATACTTGTGTGGGATGGAGCTGCTGTATTCTTACTTGTAATATGATATTCTGTAGGCTGTTTTGCTTTGTTCAACATGTCATACAACACTTGTAAATGTGTACAACACAAGATTATATACAGTACGCTGCAAATTAATAAGTGTAAGTCGACAAAGTAATTCTGTTGAACAGAATGACTGAAATCATAGTGCCACTTTAAGTATAAGTGAATACTACACATGGGTTGAACAGAGTGATGACTGAAATCAAAGTGCCACTTTTTGTATTAGTGAATACTCCAGAGTGATGACTGAAATCAAAGTGCCACTTGAAGTATTAGTGAATACTACACAAGGGTTGAACAGAGTGATGACTGAAATCAAATTGCCACCTTTTGTATTAGTGAATACTCCAGAGTGATGACTGAAATCAAAGTGCCACTTTAAATATTAGTGAATACTACACATGGGTTGAACAGAGTGATGACTGAAATCAAATTGCCACTTTAAATATTAGTGAATACTACACATGGGTTGAACAGAGTGATGACTGAAATCAAAGTGCCACTTTAAATAGTGAATATTCATTGGTTAAGAAACTGTATATTAATTCTGGATAAAGATTGGCAACTTAAGTAATAGACATTTAAACTTTCTACAGTCATTCCAGATAATGAAATTTTAGCATAGATAACAAAAATTGAACCCACATCTGTTTGCTCTTTCAGAATGACAAACAAAGTTTGAAAAGGTTTTGAAGAACATTCAAGACACACCCCATGATTACTCCGGGCAATTTACGCTCATAAATGTACTTAAATAACCATTGCAGAAGTAACCTGAAAAGTTACAAACTACTCTAAACATCTGTAGATAATCTTTTCACTAAGTTTAATAATGGCAGGCAATGTGCATAGGTGAGGTAGTGCAGTAATGAAAAGTGAGAGAGAGAATAGGTTGTCGGTGTATGTATCTTAGTAACACCACAATCTTTTGGTGAAGTAAATTAGTATATGACAACATAATTCGGGCAGAGTATGAAGAACAAAGATAACATTTTAGAGGTAAGAAAGTATTCCGGTGGTAGAGGGTGCACAGACTCAAGGTACAAATAAAGAGTGGTGGGGTGAAGAAAAGAATAAAAGACAGATAAATTAACACAAGGGGATTATAGAAGTTGGAAGGGTATTACCAGGGGAACTATCGCTTCCCACCTCCTCCCCATTCACAACCAATTTATAAAATGACAAGCTACGTTTACTGATAGCACAGATTTTCAAGGAACAGACACTTTTTAACCAAAATTGGTCAGCTGTATAAATAGAACTGACTTCCTCTTTCAAACAATTCAACTTTGGGATCTATTAAAACCAAATTATTTAACGAGAACTGACACATTACAGATAGTTCCTCATGATCTAAACTTTACCGATAAAGCTGGCGTCCACATGCCACAAATTACACTCAGACGTATTCATTCTTGTTTTTCCATTTTAAAAATGTTTTTAGAGTTTCATATGAGAGTCATGAGACCCTTTGTAAAAACTTGTCTTAAGTGTACAATTAAAAAGATTTATAATGAAAAGAGGAAGTTTACACAATGGTGTTCCTTCAGTTTATACACATAGTGACATATGGTTATAGTAAGCATATCAAGTGTCTGTACCAACAGGAACAACAAGGTTATTGCAGTAGGCTTAAAGAAATGTAGCAACTTGGAGGAATCTGAGACATGTACTGCATCAATGGAGACTGAAAAAGTTAGTTAGTTAAAAAGTTAGGTTAAAATATGTCATACTACCCCAAAGACAGGAGAATTAGTACACCTTGGAAGTGGGATGGAGAGGGGGGGGGGGGTGAGTGGAGAGGTGAAAGGCTGATCTTAATATAATTAGTTCATCTTTGAAGAAGATCCTCTTTATTGCATGAAATGTCAGGCCCCAACTTATATACATATATTCCTACTAATGCTTTTTGCATAACCAGTTTGTGTTTCTCTCTTTATAATCAGTTCAGTCATATACATGATTCTGTACTGCATAACATATAATACCTTAGTCTAACTGTGAGATGGAGGTTTATCTACAAACCAATTCAGAGAAGAAATTGGCTTTCTGGCAAATGTGACAGTTTAGAATATCTCCTTGAATAATCTATTTAGGGGAGAGGAGGGGAAGGGGGGTATTCTGCACTAGTCTTGAATATCTGCTGCCATAATGTAATTAATGGCAGTTTGTTAGGAATAAATTGATTTGTTTACAGCAATATGCCAGTCATACTATAGTATGGTTACAAACAAGAATTTTTGAGCTTTTCATTGCAGTGATGATGAAAACATATTTGTATCAGGACATCAAAATCTTGATTCTTTAGTCTGTGGACTCCACTACAATACCATGTATAATATGGCCTGTGCCACAGTATAGGGAACAAACTTTGTGTGGTGAATTATTCCAGCAAGATATATTAAACTCACAGTGTGGGCGGGGGATATTCTACTCTAGTGTAGTATATCCTAATGGAAATTTGACACTAATGTAGAAGATATGATAAAATGTTCAGGGGAGATTCTAGACTGTCACACCAGGTCCAGTAATCTGTACTTTACATACCCCTTTGACTACCCCCCTCCCTCCCTCCCTCCCCTCCTCTCCCTCCCCTTCCTCCCCTCCTCCCTCCCCTTCCTTTTAATCATGTTGTAATGAAGCAAATTTGCAACAACGACAAAATTACTGAAATAATTTGAATGGTCTACAAAAAAATATGACATGTGAAATGGTTGAAGAAGGATACAAAGAACAGTAGATGGTATAAATTCAATGTTTGATCAATTATAACACTAAAAAAAGAGAAATTAATAAATATACATTAATACGGAATGGTGGCATTAGAAGAAAAATACTACACAAACTTTCAATAGAGATAGGTTCATTAATTGCACATTAGACAGTTTTGCCCTGAAAGTCATTAACCACCATATATAGTAAAACTTATATCTCTGTGGCCCCTTGATAGGAACAGAAGAAATTTATAGAATATGCCATTAAAATCCCTTTCAAGCAATTTTACTGCTATCATCTGGTTTACAGAAATCAAGAACAGATTAACAAATATAGTAAGTGTCACTTTTCCATGAACTCACTCAATAATAATGTGATTCATATTAATGTCTTATGTTAAACAATCATAGGTCAGACAATGAATTTGATTATTCTCAGTTCTATTTGAATTCATTTTCCTCAATAACATTTATTTGCTATCTCTTAGTTTCCAAAGAGACCTTTTTCAGTCGTGAGTTGATGTGAATCAACCTGAACAATGAATTTTATTATTCTCAGTTCTATTTGAATTCATTGACAACAGAATGTCAATTGCCTCTGATTGCGAGTGGTCCGTGTTGAAATACCTCAACTGGTTTTAAATACTGTTTTCTTGAAATTGAACTGAACACATATGGAAAATTAATACTTTGATCTATAAAGTAGCTCAGCACATCTTTTTTTCACTCAGTAAATTGGAGTGCAGTAGTATGGCTGAGGCAGGTAAGCAGTCACTATACCAACTAACCACTAAACAGTACTTGATGCATCTGAACATTGAAACTTACATGTAAGATATTACAGGATCTATTTACAATATCTGGTCTTTGGAACTCGCCGCCTTTAGGAAACGATGCCAAATATGGCCTCCATGATTTTTTCCATGCAAATACTTTACAGGCTTGTACGGAAAATACTTGACAGGCAAACCTTCTTGAATTCTCCCCCCCCTCCACCCACCCCCCATCCCTAAGAAAATTGAACCTTTCATACCTGTGCCAAAATTTAAGCTGTACTAGTTGCTCCCAAGTGGTTCTCTACATACCTTTCGTATCAACAAAATCTATTATTTCTGGAATACCACAAAATAATACCAAAAAAAACAAGATATTAGATAAATCAAATAATACTATACACAACTCTAAATTATACAAAGGAATAATATAATGCACATTCAGATATATCACACAATAAAATTAAACCCACATCAGACAAAATTCGTAGGGGACACAAAACAGGTCTTGCAAAATTTATGAATGCTGACAATTTTTTAATATCTATAATCATTAAATATTTTTGAAAATTTAAAAAGGATGGCATGTTGTTTCTGAAGTAAAATATACGAGTAAAGAAATTTCAAACTCAAAGAGCTCTTTTAACATTAACATTTTTGTAATGATGAGTCAAGAAAGTGGTCAGTAGGTTACCACAGGTGTGCAGGAGGTTTCATTTTTGTTTCATTTTACACCAAACAATGCAGACCATTAAATGAACATACCTGTATATGCACTGCTGTGTAACATTAGTACAACAAGGTAAGCAACATGTGTGCTGAATACCTTAACACCAGGTTATGGCCCACAATGCAACACACTCAGCTTAATTTGCATGTGCAATTCTGCAGTTACCAACTAAATGTACCATTGTGAATGAGAACAAATGTACTTTCATTTCTATAGAAGAATGTACTAGTAGTTTAGTTGTGTGAACTATTAAGTTTATTATCCCCCCCCCCCTTTATTATGTATGTAAAATGCAACCTACCACTTTTGATCAAAATCTGAAAACCAAACAGAACGATTTTTTGTCAACAAGTTCTTAGACAAATAGCTTGCATGATCTTGAATTCAGCTTGCTGATATTAAAGGAAATGTAAACCGGAAATCATTTTTACCTTTTGTGATAGAGATGTTTATATGATCCACAACTCAGGTTAGAGGATGGCTATTTTGTCCAAAGTATATAATGCTATGGTGCCTTCATGTGAAATATAATTTATTTAATCATATGATTGTTGAGTTTTGAACTCCTTTAAGAATCATTTATTTTTGCTGGATGGACTACAGGCTAGGGTGACTGAGGGGGGGGGGGTGTTCAACCCCATGTAAAGTGCCCATATTTCATGGAAAAAATATTGTCACATTACTATGGGCTATCCTAAAACTAAACTTTGTTATGTGTCTATGAAACATATTTAGGTTTCTTGGTTTTCCAGCCAAACATATTCTATAATTCCTCCAAGTGCATAGACACGTTCCTTTCCTGAAATTGACATGTCCCTATTCCAAGTATTACACAGCACTTGCAATGTCCCCCAGTGTGATAATTAATTTACTGTATTTCCCAGTTAAGTACACATTGATGTTTGAACAAAAGCTCAATCGTTGCTTTATGTGACCTTTATGAGAGGGATGGTATTCAATGTCCCATCTCTTCCAGCTATAATCATTAACATACAACCGCAGATCTTTAGTCGAGTTTCAATTTCAGACGAATGCGACCTTTGGCAGTTGGCATTAGGCTATGTTTAATTTACTGTGATCTAGTCATGCCCTAGATAATATGATCAGGGATTGGTACTCTCTATGGCACAGAACATTGTACAGTGCTTTCTCATATGAAATCTACATATAACAACAGTTCAAACATTCATGTGTGGTCAGGGGCCGACTGGCAGTGATGTGGGCAAACATCTGTCTACCTCTCTGCCAGCAGTATGAAAGGGGATAGGAGTCAGTCCGGATTAGAAACAAAATTTCTCCTCAAAGGCAAAACTTTTCCTCTTTACTTCGCATGCAAGTATGCTCTTAAAAACCTGAGAAGAGTGGGTGGTAGAGTGGGACTTCACATAACACTTTCTGCACCTGTGGAAGACAAGGGCAAACTGATATTAAAATCAAATTATAAGGACAGGCCAGGGCTTTAACAAAAAGCTTTGTCAAAAATGGAATTTGATTGGCAAGTACAGAAGATATTGATCAGTTTAATGTTATCAACAGTAAATAATAATTGAGCATCAAACAATGTTGCCATTCTTAGGGAGTAAATTATTATGGAATTTAAATGAAAAGGTTGGATCCCTCGCAAGATATTGCTTTAAATACCCATCTAGATTCATCACAATTCACATCCATAAAATGTCAGATCAATGCTAGTATGTTTAGTGTACATTATTGCACAGGGTGTGCTTGAATTAAATATTAAATGTATATTATGTGCATTTTCAATAAAGAACAAATGTAACACATAATATTAAATTCTCCATTCAGCTCCCTTAAGCTCAGCTTTCTATTTTTACCGATTAAACCAAACACTGGTCCTTCACAATATACTGTATATACTAATGCTCTTGTATGTTGGTCAACCAAATTACCCTTAAATATATTTATGGAAGGCCATCATAGCAAATCATCAGAAATTGGATTGCTTTCTTTCCCTGTGGCAACTACAGTACTGAATGCAAATTCCAAACACCATTCCAATTGTTAACACACCATAAAATGTATAACATTTTTAAGTTTTAAATACATCAAACTATTGACTTAGTTTTGATCAAGATATATTTCAAGTAAAATAATTCACAGAAATAGTTCAAAATCACATACCAAATTCAACATAAAGAACAAGTACTGATTAAGTCTGATCTCAATGTTGTTTGAATTATTTGTTATCTTCCCACTAAGCTCAATTAATAGTAATTGTTTGCATTTCTACCTGCTCTTTTTATACTCTTTCATTTGCTTTGTCTTAATTTGATTTTTACTTCAAATCTTTTTTATTTATCTTTGTAACTGAGGGCCTCGGGGAAGATAAGCTTTGGCTTTCCAAGTCACCCTCAGTTAAATAAAGTTTATATAAATAAAATAAAATAAAGTACTCAGATTTGTCATTGCTGAATGTTACAGTAAGCTGTGCCAATCAATTCAGTTAGAACTCTCCAAACTGGAAGATATACCATAAATTTGAATAAATCGATCATAATTAAGTTAATGACAACAGAGCTACAGTGAGCATGCATTTCCAATTAATAAAAAAAACAAAAAACATAACCATCCAACTTTTTCAACAAAGAAAGTTAAGAAAATGAGGTGAGGAAGCATGCCTTACCCTGGATGCAAAGTAAATCAAGTAATGGATTAGATAAGTTCATACATGTATGCAACCTTGTATAGCATGCAGAACCCTAAGACTAGAGTTCCTTTATAAAGGAACTCTACCAAAGACTAGAGTTCCTTTATAGAGAACTCTACTAGAGTTCCATTAAGGAACTCTACCTAAGACAGCCACACACTGCTCTCACTGAAATAGATTCAAATCAACTCAAGTGCTATGTCTGACCTTTAGGTAATTATTACACCTAAACTTGTAATTGACCCCACTTTAGAAAGCAAAATGAAAAGTGGAAATGTTATTGACTTAGGTGATAAATATGCATGTACATCATAAACTTATGAAGTGACACAAGACCATGTTTGCAAAAAAATTGCAAACTGTTTTTTCAGTTTCCTTCATCTCTATGAAGCTAATGTAAAGATTCTTCATCACTGAATATAAATGTTCAGATGAATGGTTGAGTTGTGTGCTGATGTTACCAGTTCTTTGGTAGAACAATGGAGTTGTGTGCTGATGGTACCAGTTCTTTAGGCTAAGGTAGAACAATGGAGTTGCGTGCTGATGTTACCAGTTCTTTTGGCTAGGGTAGAACAATGGAGTTGTGTGCTGATGTTACCAGTTCTTTAGGCTCAGGTAGAACAATGGAGTTTTGTGCTGATTTTAAGAACAATGGCATTCTGATTGTTCAAGGTATATTTCTATTTCAATGAGTGGGACTTTGCTCACCCCACTGATGGAGAGGGATGGGAATGAACCCCTGAACTAAGACACCCTCACAAGGACAAAAACAAGTCGTCCCTACTTTCCTCAGATAAAATATGGTAGTCCTGCTCTCTTGCTGATTCATGACATCACTGCAAAGAGCTATGAAAGTTGTCAAATGAAACCCGGACGTCAGACCCTCCTTCCTCCCCCCACCCCCTCCCCCACAGCCATAAGCTGTGTGGTGTGCAGCACTGCTATTAATGTCTACTACTAATAAATTGGTCACACGTTTTGGTACAATACATACTTGTTTGATATGCTCTTTCACAATTTCACTCAAAACTACACTGTGTGTGGGGCACCCCCCCCCCCACCACCATCCCTTCAATATCTTCTATTTCTCCCAAATGATTGATGTCCATGTAACGACCATAAATCTAAACACTGTCCATTGAGAATGGTCAACAATGTTCTTTCCAGGATGTAAGTAATTTAAGCTACGTACAGTAGTTAGCCTGATAAATGTCCCACTGTACACAGTACTCAACATTTTGTCATATAGGCAAGTAACCAACCTAACTTAAACACATGACCATCTACAACTTGACAAATTCCAGACCTCATTATGATCCATCTATCTGCCTAGGAAGGAAAACGGAGGCAGATGACGTAGAAAATAGTTTCCTCTGAGCTCTCGGCGTACTCTGTACCACCTGCTCAGTATCCAAACAGTTAACTTCCTAATACACATTCCAGGCGGTACATTCTCAAGGATGATGTACCAGCTTTACCGCAGAGAACCGATCGATGATGAATTTCAAATTGAAATGAGCATCGCTCTCGCTGCTAGACCCATGCCTATCATTGACTGCATACATGTATATGTCTGGCTTAGGAGGG
Source organism: Apostichopus parvimensis (assembly GCA_000934455.1). Taxonomy (NCBI): domain Eukaryota; kingdom Metazoa; phylum Echinodermata; class Holothuroidea; order Aspidochirotida; family Stichopodidae; genus Apostichopus; species Apostichopus parvimensis. The sequence continues at coordinate 39,472 of KN887271.1, read as the reverse complement.
CTGAATAGTGTGGGCTTTGTTCCAATTTGAGGTGAGCAAAAGGTATAAGGGAAAATCTTGCCAAACCCAGTAATCAACACTGGTCACTTACAGTGGTGGTGAGATGGGGTAAGGGGAGCTCTGTGCTTGAATGTTACCAATGTTTTCCTTTGTTAGGTAGATAGGAAAGTGAATGATTTGTGTGGAGACAGGTAAGGGAAGTGAAATAAATTTTAAGGTTTTAGGGTTTGCAACAACTGTATCATATAGCTATATTACCCCTTTGTACAGTAGAACCCAAAGCATGGTGTGGTTGAGACTGTCTGTCATAATGTCTACATGCAAATTACACTGTGGTTTCAACAGTAGTTGAAATTGGTATGGTTACATAACTTCATCCGATGCAAAAGTAAAATGGTAAATGTTCCTGCAGCCAAAAGTATTTACATGTATGTAGTATAAATGAGGGGGAGGACAGTGTAAAACTAGTATAACAAGTATACAATTCTGTTCACACAAAAGATATTGTGATTTTTTCAGTACCTAGCAAATTCAGTGCTTCCAATTTATTACAGTCGTTACTTCAATTTTTATATCGTAAATCTCGAATGGCTCAATACTGTAAACCTGTCAATGATTAAGATTAATAAAAAAAACAGTACAAGGAAGAAAATGGGAAAAATTAATGGAACAAGCTGCAGTCAAAATCAGCTAAATTTACACAATGTACAGTACATACACTTAAAGGTACTGTAAATGACAAGGTGAAAATGAGAAGAGAGAAAGGGTAGGGAATTTTTTTTTTTTTATTGGAAGAAGAGGGGTGACATTGATCCAATAATGGGTGAAGCATTAATGACCTCATTTAAAAAGCATTGGACTTAATGTCAGAGTGACATTTTGGACAATCAATTCAGTGTGTAGAAGGTGGGTACACATGTAGTAAGTAGTGTATTAGTTAATAATACGTGTTATACTGTTTGTACCATGGATAAGTTAGTACATGCCACTATCTCAAAGGAGCAAATAAACATTGAAAAAAAACATTCAAACTACAAACTTTTCTCAATTATGAAAGGAGGCATTAAAAGTTACCATACCCTTCTCAAATACCCCCTCCCCTCTCACCCTGTTTGGAGAATTTAAATTTTCAAACTTTCCTTTTGTCTCCGATGAATACAGGAGAGACTAATTTAGAGATTATTAAAAGAGACTGTCAGCCACCTGCAATATGGTTGAATCCTTTCAAAGATGCATCGATTTTCTAGCACAGACTGTCAGGGATCTCTAAGGCGTATATTTTATTGATAAAATAAAATTTCTGAAGGCAATCCAAAACCGTATTCTGTGAAAGCATTACACTTCATGCAGCCGGCATTGTGGGTTTTCCTTTATGTTGTTCATACAGTACACACCCACCATGTTCAAGATCTACATGTTTGCTGCAGAATTTTGTATGCTGTGTTCATTGGGGGGGGGGGGGGGGGGGCGTATGCTGTGTTCATTGTAGGGGAGGGGGGGGGGGCTAGTTACCTTTAAAGTTCTACCAAAGAAGAGGGATCATACAACTCAAACACTGACCTTGTGCTTACTGACAGCTACTGTATCAGCTAATGATAAGTGTTACAGGGTAGATCCAATATGAACCACAGTGATCAAAGAATAGAATTGAAAGAAATATTCTTTCTGGTTTCCATGGGAGTTGCACTGACAGCTAGTCAAAACTAGAAGATAAAATTGTGTCAGGGAATATAGGTACACATGGCTAGACACAAGGGTCCTCTAACATGTTTTCTTGTTTCCACGACCTCAAATAGAAGGTAGGACTGATTAACATTAAAACAGCTCTCTTGTGAAGACAGTAGAAGGATGAGGTCTAGATGACACCAGAGGTCTTTTCCACCAAATGTTAATTAGCTATCAAAAAACGAAGAAGGAAAGCCAGGGTAAAGAGGGTCAAAGTTCATGCCATTTACAATTCAACAGGGAGAAAAGTTTGCACTAATCTTACCAAAGTTCATATTGCTTGATTCAGATTTATAAGCAATTGGTTTTTATCATACACATGTTTCCTGGTTAGAATGTATAGCTGTTAGAGAAAACAAAATTGGGAAGAAAAATAAAACAATTTGCAATAAAGGTGTTACAAACATATTTCATAAAATAAAATAAATGCATGATAATACCTCTTTGGATGGTAACTGAAAGTTATTTACCAAATTAGTTAAAGTAACCATAAATGTCACTGTTAGAGAAAAGCGGGTGCAATTTCCGCATCCCATAATGTAGGCTAAAAGCAAAGAAAATGGGTTTTAATACTGTACTCAATATGACATGCAAGTAGGCAGCCCTGGTATAATTATGACCTTTTAGTAAGTTTACATAATTTTTGGACTGCATGAGAAATTGTTAAAATGATCTCCCAGTTATATATTGAAATGGGAAGAATATAAAGATGTTGCATGTACTTGCCTTCACCGAGAGGACACTATTGTTGTATCATGGCGAATATACGGTAAGCCGTAAGATTTACCGGCCTTTGCAAAAATCTGTGAATGGTTACTTCTAGAAGGAATCTGTTGTTTGACAATTGTTCAATTTCCTTCATGCAATGAGTTGGGAAATAATATATCGTTTGTTTGATGTGTTATTGTCATAAAATGCACAGCTAATACTTCAAGGCAGTCTGTTTATTTCAGCTGAAAGATTGTATATCAGCAATAAATTTCCTATACTCTGCTTGCAGGTTATAGACTTAATTGACACACGCCTGAGATTACCTTCCAACTTAATAGCGAGGATACCAATCTTCACTAATAAAACCCTTTGGCATGATACTGTACATTGTTCCCTATCATTTATGTTCCACTTAGTACCGATCTACAGTCCACACTTTTCTGTTCATAGATGTTATTTACCATATTTTGAGGGCCAGTGTGATTATTGTCATAGTGAACTCTGCACAGTGTCCCTAATTTATCTTCTCGCTATTGGTAAATTCTGTGACATCTTAGTACACCTAATGATGTGTGCAGAACATGGACTGTCTGAATGTCGATGTTTGATTTAATGGAAATTTATACAAGAGCCCGATAGATGGAACCATTTGTTAAATCACAAATGTGACAAACAAGCTAAGCAGCCTTCACCATAGGTTCTTACAAGTTATTTCTTAGTTGATGTGGAGGTATCAAAAATCTTGGACAAGACAGCACATTCACATGATATATCTGTTCCCCTTCCCCACGTCCCCTCCTGCCTTCCCCCCTCCCCTTTCAATCACACTGTTTGCAGCCCCTTATCCCACTTTAAGGTAACAATAACACTCAAAAACCAAACAGTTTTAACATTGAAAAAATTTTCATAAAATCTGGTCTCTTTATCACAGACAGAAACACATGGCAATCCATATTTTGCAAGAAGGGATTAGTTTCAACTAAAGTAGCACTATCTAATTTAATAATAAACGGCCTTTGGGTAACTATGTACTTTCGAAGTCTCCATTAGTACCCTAATCATGAAGCCGCTTCGGAAGTGTTTCGAGATTTGATATTCACATAAATACCAAGGTTCAGACGTCTACATGCGACAGGCTTACCTGTCTCCCCACAACATCAGCACACTTGGTCAACCATGTCTTGAGTAAACTGGTAACCATTTTAACAGTGTACACCCTAGCAACCGGTCACTGTTCATCAATGACCATTCTTATTCTACCACCCAAATGTTGTTTGTGGATTCTGTAACATGTCATTGAACATGTACTGTATGCATATCATAGTTATTATTAACATTGTACTTGCATAGTATCTGGCCACTTCTGTAAGTACTGAGGAATTAAATTGATTAATATGACGCTGAAACATAACAGTATGTCAATCCATTTGTAACCATCACACTTATTCAGGCACTGTGGCTCTTTTTGTACCAATATTATATATCCAAATAATACTACTGAAACAAAAGTTTTTATGCGGAAAAAAAATCTTTCTAATGGGCAGTTAAATTCTTTTAAAAAATAAATGTTAATATTAGTTAAAATTAGTATCTTAGATTTAAATAAGGGCAAACTAGTTTTTCTGATTTTCTCGACAGAGAGTGCACGGTTGTGTCACAATATGTATTTATTTGATAGATCTATGACAGAAAAGTGAAATTAATATTCCCAAAGAATATAAATTAAATTTGAATATTATTCATTATACTAAATTTCTATAATAAAATACCAGATCTGTATTAATTACAGTTTATAAAAGAAAAACATTTTCAATGGTGGTAGACGGTATTGTCTTTAGGATTTAAAATATTTTTTTTAAATATATCTTCAACATCATACAATATGGCACCATGTCTTTATATTTTACAAAATTTTAGATTTACCTGCACGGTAGAGTTCTTCAAAACCAAACAATATGGCACCATGTCAAAATGAAAAGCTACAGCAGTTGCAAAATCCTGCTAAGCTAGGATGAATCAAACAATAGGTATTATCTCTACAGATCAACAATGCCTATTGTGTGAAACTGCAGCTCAGCACAAAAGATTACATTCAATGCAGCCTGGCTGCAAGATGCTGCAGCCCCCTCAGCATCCATCCTACTTTTAACATGGTACCTTACAGTGTGTAACTATTTAAACCTTATTTAAGTACTGACTTTTGACACATGCTGGTGTTTCCACACAGAAGTCAGTAGTTGAAGGAAAGATAATGTAATCTTTCAATTTAGTCAATTGAAATCGAATTAGAAAACGATGAAATTACAGAAACGCCTCAATTTGTGCACCAATCAAAAAAACAGAAGAACAAATAATTAAGTAAATATTTGGGACACAAAACTTTCTGTATTAGATTAAATTATGGTCATTAACTCTCTAATTGAGAGTTTTGAAAGCAGTTGTTGCCACAAAGGTTTCTTATTTAGATTACACAGATATATCCAATTATGTGTGAAGTTGTTACTGCACAAGCCTTGGTCAGTGCTAAACAGAGGTACAATCCCACTCAAATGTTTGAGCTTTGTATTAATGTATCAACAATATGAAGACTGTCGATTAATTCTCACAAACTGGATTAATTCTAATCCCTCAAACTAGATTAATTCTTATCCCTCAAACCTGATTAATTCTTATCCCTCAGGCTAGATTAATTATTTTCCCTCATTTGCAAGATTAATTCTAATCCCTCAAGCTGGATTAATTCTCATCCCTCAAGCTGGTCTTGTCATAGTTACAACCTTTAGGCAAGATAAAGCTTGTAACTTGATGATCAAACCTTCAACCATGGCCATTATATGCAAATGAATTTATCGGCTAGGTGCATGTTTTTTTCTCGATTTTGGATTATAAATTGTTGAATGATTGAATAAAACAGCATTTAATATAAAAATTACTCTTGTTTTTGCCGAAATAACGAGTGTTACATTGACTAGTGAGTAATACAACATTATTGGTATAAAGTTACCTATGATGGATCTGAAGATCTTTAGCGTTCCTACAGAGGGCGCCCAACATACCTGTCCTTAAAGAGCTAACAACGACTCTGGGTCATAATGCCCGTGATCTATACTGTTTATAGATCCCCAGAGAGTTTGTAAAGCACTGTAATATATCTCAATCTACGTACTAGTTGTAAAAAAATGTTTTAAAAGATCTCATCTTCAAAAGTTACGAGCAGAATCGCAGGTAGAACGGCAACATATTCCATGTTTGGAGAATCGGATACAATTTTACTGACCCTCAAACCTTACACTCAGTTTAACAGAATGGACTGAAAATACCTTAAAGAAGCTTTCTGATTGGTTCACGACCAGACGTGTGTAAAATTGCCAAACGAACGATGGGAAACACTTTCGTTGCCAAGATGTGCTAGTTTATCAGTGTTAAAAACCAAATTTTAGCTCGTATATATGTCACGCTGTGTGTGAATTAGGGAATGTGCAGGTACTTTGCCAAACAGTGTCTGTTAGATATTCCTCAAATGAATTCTGAGTGATTTCAGAGACTGCAGCTTGTCACGTTTCACAGGGCTGGAAAGGACCAATATGCCATCCAGTGATTTATGGGGTGGCTGGAGTTCCCCATAACACTGCCTTTAACCAAGTGTTATATATTAGATTATTGAGTAACACAGCATTTAGGTATATATAGTTTACCTATAATGCAATTTAAGAAAGCCTCTATTTTCAAGTACATGGTTGATGATAATATCACATTACAAAACCAAGCTGAGCTATAAATGAGAATGGCAATAACAATTTTTTTAATTTGTTTTTTAAATAAGTACCATTTATTACTATTATTATTAAATATAATAATCCTGACATATTTTCTAGAGAAACATGTTAAAAGGAATGAAAGTATAAAATTACAAGCACACACAGGTAAAATAAAGACATGGCATTTATAAGATGTTTTTAAGATGTAGGGCCCACAGTCCCAAACTATTTACTACTGTACAATTGCAATGAAACCACTATATGGATGAAACAATTTTAAAAGGAATAAAAGACGGATAAATATTTCCCGAAAATTTAATGAAAAGAACAAATACAGCACCAACATGTAATAATATTTATATTATAAAAACCGTTGATAAATGAAATGAGGTATTTACCAGTGTCTATGTCTGAGCTTAGGACTTATGTTAGGACACACTTTAAAATACTAACAATCTACAAACTTGTAATGCTGACATCTGATTGGACGACAGAATACTGGGTTTTGAGTAAGCGTTTATTGCTATACATTTTTTCGTCCTATCTTTGGTTGTTGCCATTCAGGAGACTTTTTATTATGCAAAGGTAACTTTCATGTACTACACTATACAATACTTAGTTTATGATGACAATCACTAACCATAAAAAAAAACTTCTTTTTACTGACATAAATCTCCCAAAATCCATTCTTTCTTTCAAAACAGAAAGTAAAAAATTAACCACTTTGTATTTTCCAGAATAAAAGTAAAATTTTGATCACCTAAGTTTCTATAATTTTTGTTTCTAAAAGGAACTGACATGTACACATGGTAACACAATCCCTTTCTATACAAAAACAGCCTAATAATCTTTGAACAAAAACTACTGTTCATTCATACTTAGTAAAGATTCCTAAATCCTATTGGTCCATTCAGGTCAGCTGACCGTGGTTAATCCTGTGAGTAACGCATGGTAAAATTACGGGGCATCACTTTAATAAATCTTTGGTTATATGTAACCAAAAATGTTTTGTTTTATGATTTTTCCCCTACACAAATGGTAGTGTATGAATGAACGGGGTTAATCAACGGTCTAGCGTGCGTTACTCATATGATTAATGCACTCCGGGTGTTAATGCTATCGCTGGATGCACTCGGGCTCCGCCCTCGTGCATCGCTTGCATTATTCCCCAATCGTGCATTAATCCTGTGAGTAACGCACGCTAGACCATTGATTAACCCCTTATTTCTTTTCACATCAATCTACATGGATATATTGTATAAAAGTAAGACATTAGAGAAATGTGTTTGCAGCGATGTTATTGCCACAGATTTAGTAAACTTAAATATAACTGAAATATATCCATTTGAAACTTTTCTGAACTTGTTTTTTGAAAATGTAGTAAAAACTGTTGATTAAGTATAAAGTTTCATTTCATATTATATTATTTCTTCAAGTAACTTCCTTGAAAACTATTAAAATTAAAAATTAAATTGCCTTTTTTCTTTAGCAAAAAATAAATTTGGAAGATATGATGTACATACCATAAATAGTACTGTCAAATAGACAACAAGAGATAATAAGGTCAGATGTACTCAACAAAACTGCCTGATAAATAGTTTTCAAATAAGAGACGATACAAGGATTTTTCTCTTGGGGGAAGGGGTAGCAAATCGGCATAATTCAAGGTCATGTACAACCTTCATGGTTAAACTGAGGAACCACATCTAAATTTCAAAATGGCAAGGACAGGGGTCATGTTTAGTATACATACCTACAGAGGTACCCTAGTGGTTAAGAAGCAGGGTCAGGATAAACAATTTGAAATGGGTGCAGTCAATAGGAATGGGAGGTTAAAGGGAGAGATGAATGAAAGAAAATGTGACAGGGAACTAGAATTTTCTAGATTTTGTAATCCAACCATTAAAGGAACAAATGGTTAGTTCACATATCTAGTCTATCATAAATACCATAGTTATAACATGGTTCCACATATAGAACAACTGCAAACAAGTTGTTTCCATGCAAGGCTACTTATGTGAGCAAGCTGAAAACACTGGATGAGTTCTAAATTTTACACAGAATGAACTCTACGAAGGAACGCTTATAATGTGAATGAAGACAACTTTATAGATATGATGGAAGACACATACAGTAGGGAAGGAATATATATCGATGAGGGCGGTGTTCACACTGCGGGTACAATATTGAATGCAAGGATATGAAGAAGAAAGGGAAGTACAGTAGGAATGAAGCACGACTACAGATATTCAACACGTCATGCAACACTTAAGCATGTATCTATAGGTGGTAAGTTATCTACTCCAAAACCTCTGGCATTCAATGAATATTATGAGAGTGACAAGTCAGATGGTTCCTCCTTGAATAACTTCTAACCCCCCTCTTTAACTCCGGCTGAAGACCCACCCAACCAACCATTTACTCTGAACCAAAAGTTACACCTCCGACAACTTAAATGGCTTCAACTACATGTCACAATTCAAAATACCACTGTTCTTAAACTGAGTTTTAAACTGATTTTTAAAGCAGCGCTCTTTTTACAGGAATTTTTACAAAGAACTCAGAATTGTAACAGTGAAAAAACAGTGCACAAGGTTCTTAGATGCTACATGATATTCAGCCATTTGATAAATAGACAATTATAAGGTTGCTCTGATTTTAAAAGTATTTAAAAAATATAATCCCTCAGATGTTAACATGTTTTTTTACGTTTATAATGCAATGGTGGAAATGTAAACTTCTATGGTAATTGTCTCAATACTTTCATGTCAACAATTTGGCAAAATGGATTGGCAAGAATGCTACTAGTAAGGATTACCCAGCCAAAAACAAGTCTCTTAATATCATATAACTTTTTGTTGATGCTAAACTTTTATATATATGGTAGGATTATCCATTTTATCCTATTTCAGAAATTGGCTTTTATTTAATAATTGGAATAAAAAAAATTAATTTTTTTTTTTTTTTAATAATAGCAAATGAACTAACCGATAGATTGCAGCAATTAACATGGAGAAAGTAAAAACGTTATTTCATCACAAGAAAATTGGTTAGAGAAAAAGTCTATTTCACCCACCCACAAGTTTGCTAGTTAGCGGCAGCATTTTAGAGAGGAGCCAACATCATGTTTAGTACTACTGTTATGCAACAAATGTATGGCAGTTTGGGTTTCCGCTGACCGCAAGACCAGTCTGGTCTTGATGTGACTTCAATTCTACTTATTTTTCAGATGAATGACAACAGCTACAAAGGAGTTTGAAGCATTTGAAGCAGAACCAAACGTACACTTTGTTCTTGACACTTTCAGTCAAATATCGCAAAACCATTACACAGAGTAGTTTAGCTATTAAAGGAGAAACAAATTGCGTGTAACACCCAACAATGTTGGGTCCACCTATAACCGGTGCATTGATAATTTCAAATGTGAATTTCAGCTACCAGCACTGTTGTCTAGGCAACCAACTGAAAGCCCCATGGAGCCTCATTGGAACATTGTGTGTTCCATTAACCAGCAATGTGGGACCATCTATAACTGGTGCATTGATAATTTCAAATGTGAATTTCAGCTACCAGCACTGTTGTCTAGGCAACCTACTGAAAGCATGGAGCCTCATTGGAACATCGTGTGTTCCATTTACCAGCCTTGCCTCCACTGCATGCAGCTCCTCTTACAATGAAATGACCTCACGATACATTTTCAAACGTCCTGATGACTCCAAGGAATGGGAACAAGTGAAGGACAAGAATAGAGACAGAAACAAGGAGATGGATGATGACATCAAACGGGCCAACTACGTTCAGTAATTATTGGTCTTTTCCTACCTCCTAGAATAGGTGATGTTGACCCTTCCCTGGGCTCCTTGTACCTGTTCACCTCTGGGGAGGGGTGCACGTCGACCTCTGACCCCAACTGGTAGCTCTCCTTCTGCCCAAGTGTAGGCGAGATGTGGCTGGGTCTCGTATCCTTGTGAGACATTTGGGGACTTGAAAACTTTGACATGTCATCTTCTACTTCACTTAATCTGACAAATAGAATTGAAACAAGGTTGTTACGTAAAATTTCTGACCAATAAGGAAAGACCAATTGTGGACTTCATTGTCATAGGTCATCAACAAAGATAGTTGTTATGAACAAGAGTTTATGCCAACATTTAAACTTATATGTAATTTTCTTTTGAGATTAAGAGAACATGAGCACATGGTCAAGTTGACAACCACATGTCATGACAAATGATACTTATCACATTCCACAAAGAATCGGCCTAACTTCAAACTGTACGCGTAACATTGTACGAGAGAAACAAACATGGAAGCATGGCCGATTTGACAATTACAACTGATGCACAAAGATTAATTATTGCTTTCTCTATGATGTATTTTACAAACTATGAATTCTAACATCCATTCATATTCTTTTTGTTGAGAGTAAACCCACAGGCCATTTGACCATATTTCATTTAGCTTTACAACATGTAAATATTAATGAAAAAACTTTCATATTTCTAATATTGTATAGACTTGGATGTAATTTGTCACATTCTGGTGTGACTATTATTTATAGATCTCTTCTAAGGTCCACTGAGGGATCTCCAGTGGTTGCAAAAAAAGATTGATTTCATCTCAAAGGGTCCAACAGGATACTCTAGTACTGAACAACTTATTTACATAGCGAAAAGAAATATTCACATCTGCACGGTCTGGGAATTCCTCAGATTACAATAACACGAGTTCATGATAGTGATCTGAGTTACAATTGATCTGTACATAATTCAGCGAGGCCTACCTGCTTTCCATTTCAACTTTCTTCAATTCATCCCTCCTAAGCTTAATCTGCTTGTCAATCTTATTCAAAAAATCAAGAGGATTGCTCTCTTTCTTGTCCTCTGGTTCTTCATTCCTGCGAGAAAAAAAAATTATCACAATAAAATCACATAGAAACTACTACATTTACATAGAGAGCTGAAGTTTGATGACATTTGGATGTGTAGAGGTTGTTTTCGAAATACCATAGTAAAGTTTGAGTCACGATACCCACTTTGGTTCTAGCGTTTTCACAACTCACCTTTCTTCTTCTTCCTTGTCATTTTCTCCGTTGACCGTTTTAGGTGAAGGCCTATTCAACGGGCTTCCGTGAGCCGATGAGACTGTGTTCTCTAAGACACTGGCAGGGAGAGGCTGCTCACCGACAGGAATGTACAGGACTGAACGTAGGAAGATACTGTCATTGGTGTATAGCTTGTTGACTCGTTTTAAGGCTTGCACCTGGAGAAGGCAAAGTTGTAAGTAACAGACTTAGTTGCATACAGTAGGAGTGTTTGGCATGCAAAAACAAGAGAGATATGGATTAAACTCTGTTTGAGTCCTTATATAGGGTGCCGGTTGTGCTTAAGTGGTAAATATTGCAAAATCCCACCTCTTTGGAGAACAGTAGTACCTCTAACAATGTCAGGGAGTTGTTGTGCTAAAATGGCATATTTGTAACTCACAATACTTGAGTGCTACTGTAGAAGAGCTGTTACTTTTTCTGCAGCGAAAATAATCCTCCATTTTATACAAAATTACGGACTTAGATATGCTGCAGATCTGTCATATTACTCATATACCTATTGAAGATTATTTTTGACAGTAGATTTGTCTTTTAACGACTGCAGGAAGATTGCACAAATTATGCCTGCCACATAAGTATAGTTGGTTTTATTTGTTGGGAAGGGGGAGGGGGATTGTCTTGGTGCGGTGAAGAAAGAAGAAAAGGTGCTATTTAATATGGAATGCTTTTAGTTATTCCAATCACGGAATTTTTAAATAAGAAGAATTAGCCTACTTCTTGTGGGAAGTGGTTTAAAGAAGAATACCTTATTATTACATTAATAAAAGTAATATTTTTTTTATGGTTAATCAAACTCTACGAGAATCAACTTACTCTGTTTGTCCTAAATTCAAGATTCAATGTAACATTGTGTCCCCACCTACGACTGGATATTATTGTATGGGACATTTTAAAACAAGATCTTATCACATTCCAACCAGTTAAGCACAATATTGATCTAAGCACTGCCTTTTGACCTTGTGCCCAGATAAACAGAACTGGAAATGCAAACAAGCAAGATCTATACACAAGGCAGCACGCACAATGCTAATCAGTAGGTCAGTGAATGAAATAACAGATTGAAGCAGACTAGTTTTCAGTAAACAAAGATCACTAATAATTGACCTAGATGGTTCTACATATCAAAGTTTAACCAGAGTGGTAGCACCATTACTATGCAAGTGGCGTGCTATGAATCTATAGAGACTGCATGTGAAAATAACATATAAGTATGAAGGTTGCAGAGCAGGAGTTTTCACTCCACATTATATTCAATATAAATTAATCGCCTTGGCAAGGTGAGATGTGTGCAGTACAAAAAAAAAAACGTTCTGTAATGCTCTTGTTAAAATGCAAATGTGGGACTTGCACAGGTTTGAAATATAAGTCCTCCTTGGAGTAAACATTTCCATATTTATACTCTTCTGAATAATAACATTGCAAGGTAAACCTTGCCCTACTACCTGTGGATGGATGAGTATAATAGACCGTACAAGTCTTTCTACTTATTGGCCATAGACATTGGACATAGTAACTATTAAAAAATGTCACCCAACATAGAATATGGCCACTAAAACCAAACAACTTGATCCAATCTCAATGCCAGTCCCCTTACATTGAGACTGTAACTGTATGACATTTCAAAGTAGCTTCACAGTTGATCATATTTACCAGAGAATGCATCAGTTCACATTTTACATATCCAAGTAGCTTACTACTGCAGTAAGTACTGCTCTCAATACATTCCTTTCATTCTATTTAGGCCTGCCAGTGCTACCCCTCATCACATCCTCGCACTCTCATTTGAGTAACAATTCTTAACATTTCATCTCCATCCATAGGTACATTCTCCATACATTCTCCACACACCATACTCATTTATATACCTATTGTCTATTTCCAGGTAGTCAGGACAAAGTAACTGAAATTTGGTTGGATCTAGTTTAGACTTTAGAGCTATCATGTCTACAGTAACTGGCGTGTAAGGAGGTGTCCTGAAGTTTACTTACGTAAGTTTTATATTTTGCTTTTTATTTAAATTTATGTTCTTACTGTGTTGAAGTATTTATATTAGCAAAGACCCTAACATATTCTCTTGTATTTATTTTGTTCTGCTCATTGAGAACTGTGGTAGGGTGGGGACTTGTTACTATCAATGGTCCCTATTGATGTAAACAATGTGGATTGAAAATGGGACAAAGAACTGCTATTACATGTGTGCATAGCCATTTAGAACAGCTATGTACAATGAGTTAGCCTAGATCAATGCTGCTTTGAGTTTGAGGTTTTGTTTTAAATGTTTGTACCCTGAATTAAAAAAAAACTTTCTGAATGTTTTGAAAACTGCACTCTATGCCTGGCCTCTAAAACGGTATGCTAAGTGCATACACAGAGACAGTTATGTAACAACTAATAACGCCCCCTTTTTGTACTCTTTAGTTTTTCAAAAATGATATAGGCCTAGTCTATACACCAAGACCACCCCCCCCCCCCACCTATCTTCAACTGACTACATATGATAGCAGCAACTCAGATTCAATGCCATCTTTCTGCAGTAGGACTGACTGAGGCAAAGCCTATGTACTGTGGCATCAGGCCTAACTTATGTTAGGGCATAGGCTAGGCCTATGCATGATTAGTTATCTAGGAATCTAGAGGCCCAGACTGCAAGTTTAACCTACATAAGCGTAAGTTAGTTTATCTGTCCTACTCCTAGTCTACCTTTGAACAGACAGTAAACATTCATATGCCAAACAGTAATTGTGAAATATAAATCTAATCTTAATAGCCTAGCGTTAAGCTAACTTAGGTTAAAAACCTCACCAAATTATAAACAGCCTACTTGCACGAAAAGTTAGGCTATGCCTATCAGAGATTGAGTTAGCGCTATCGTTGTTACTTTATTCTGAAGGCTATGGTTAGCTTTCTCTCCTCACCGTTATTCCATACTTGAGAGCAATCCCCTGTAAGGTATCGGTGGAAGTTACATTGTGTGGTATGAATGTCTCTTTAACAGAGCGTTGGGTGCTGCCATAGCTGCGCCCATAGGATTTTCCTGATCCTCCAAGGCCCAACCTTGTCGTCTCTCCGCCCTTGTTAACAGAAGTCATTTTGATCCCAAATGATCACCTAAGAACTTCTCTATCTTTCAGCGAGCGCATTTACATGATACTATCTCCAAACCCGAGCAATTTAAAAAGTTTCAGAAGGAAGTGAATCAAACCTGCCTACTCGAGTATTACAGTTTTTGCTAATGGTTAGGCTACGTGACTAATTTTATTGTGCTCTATAACGTTATGTTTATCGTATGCACCGACGGTTACAAACAATAACACACATCAGCTGCTGTACAACACTACCGAATACGTAACGCACACATGCAAGTAGGCCTACAATGATGAGGCAATAACTTGGCGAGGAAGTAACGGTTTGACACTGCACACTTCCCCTTGTCCATTCCTCTTAGTCAGTATACTTTTCTAAAGAGCAGTGGATCTAGTAGTTTGACGAGAAAAGGCTCGCAATTTCTCTGTTCAAATAATATTGCTTTAGGTTACGGATGTAGGGGCTTCTGTGCCTCATCCTTTCCCAAACCTTTTCCCGTTCCCTTCCCGATACCCTTCCCTTCCCTTTCCCTCTCCTATCCAAACCCCTCCTCACCCCTCCTCAAACAATCTTTTCTCATCTCAAACCCTCCCTCTCCCTCCCCACCCCCTTCCCCTTTCCAAACCATCTTCAGCTTCAATTATGTGTTATAAGAGAATGAGTCAGCACTGTACACTACATATTATTTCATCGTGATTTCTAGGACTAAGGACTAAAACGGAGGGGTAGGGGTGGGAGTGGTGGTCAAACAAGGGTGGGGTGTAGCACATACCGGACACAAGTGTCAGTGACATGTAGGCCTACCTTAGGCAGCCAGCTATGCATAAATTGAAGTTTGTTAGTTCGGTAGTGAGGGCAATGAAGTTATACCGCCACGCACCACTAAGCTAGGGGGTGGGGGGGGGGGAGTTGTTTTTAAAATGGACGGTAGACGGGGTAAAATATCGTTTACATTATGCTGTTACTTTGCAACAGCTGCATAAGGAAGTGTATATTTGCGGCGCCGTCGCAGACTTGTTAACCTACATATGTTCATAGACCTTCAAAACTATGATAAGAATAACATAGAGAATGTGATATGTTTCAGATTCTAGTGCCAATATGACATCACATATTTACATAATGACAGCTCCCTCTTACAACAAGACTCTCTCAAACAAACGGAACAAGATATTTCTTAGCTACTTGGGGCAGTTGCTCTTCACAAAATCTGACATGTAAGCCAATAATGTTAGTTGCATTAATTGTGTCCATAAACCTTCGACAAACCACGCACGCCCCTCCCCCTCCCTGTAAATACACTCCCTTTAATTACCATCCCTTTAAATACCCACATTCTAACCGTGAAAATACAGTTGTAATGCCATATCAAATTGTTCGCGACTTGCAATTACTCTGACATATTAAATCCAGATTGTGGATAAATTCTTTAAGAACTGAATGGAGGTTACATCCAAATCTTCTAGAAAGACCATTGATCATACTTTTACACCTATTTTTCCGCCAACACTCTAGGTACAGTCGTCACCTGTAGGCTGTATGGTGAACCATATCTTTGGCGTA
Source organism: Apostichopus parvimensis (assembly GCA_000934455.1). Classification (NCBI taxonomy): domain Eukaryota; kingdom Metazoa; phylum Echinodermata; class Holothuroidea; order Aspidochirotida; family Stichopodidae; genus Apostichopus; species Apostichopus parvimensis. The sequence continues at coordinate 23,524 of KN887271.1, read as the reverse complement.
AAATTAGACATAGGTTATATGTATGTCAGAGTTCATTCAATCTGATATCAGCAATTTGTAAACTGTAGCAACCGAGCTAAGATTTTATTTTAGAATTGTTGATGAGCGCCCTCTTTATATGGCTGTGCGTCAAGCGCCTTTGGTTACCGGTTGTGTTTGACTCGTACATGTTGGGGAATTGAAAGTCGACTTGTCAATAATAGTGTAGAGTCAGGGGGGGCGGGAGATAAATAGATAAACCTCTCTCACACACACACGCATGTCCGCAAAAAAAAATCCACTATTGCAGTCCATTATTATGTAAGGGTGGTACACGAAACTGTTTGACTTATGAGAGAGCCGAACAAACCGATGAACTCTGTTAAACCAGGGAGTTCCATAACAACTCCCTGGTTAAACATAGATATTATTAGGCCCAACATTTCATATCGACTGTTCGGGGGGGGGGGTGTGTTGGTTGTGGTGGTGAACAATAACTTCCACACTGGCTTGGTGCATTTTAGTGATCATGAATATTGGCCTGACTTATCCTCTCCCCCTCCATTCCACCCCTCCCCCCTCCATTCCACCCCCATGTAAAACCTACGTATGGGTACTCGGACGTTATTGTGTTTCTCGTTTGTTGGTAAAACGTGGAATAATTCTAGAGCGTTTCGTTGGTATAAGCTGAAATTACAAACTTGGAAATTTACAGCCCATCCATGCTCGCCTATCGAACTATGAAAAAAAAATCAAAATTAATCAGAAAAAGCATGACTATAGCTATGGGATACGATAACTACAAAAAATGTCAAACGATATATTGCGTCGGAACTCGGAACCTCCAGGTACTGTCAGGTGAGAGTAGCAGAATCTATCATATGAACGTGTACTTTGGTTGGTTGTATCCGATAAACCCTCACGGAGTCTGTCTTGGGTACCGAGAGTATATATGCAGCATCGATCACAGTCCATTTTCGGGCAAGTATAGCGCCGTGTTGGTAAGTGATAAGTATACATATACAACAGGAGTACAGAAGATGTGGTAGGCCTAGGTCAGAAGGTTGCAGTGGTCTGCGACGTGACGTCATGTGCCGTGTGTATCACTTCACCTTATTTTATATAGGCCAATATAGTTATATGTTACATGTCAAGTTGAAAATCATTAAAATATGTTTAGAACCTTATAGCTGCAGTGGTCAAATGGAAAAATGCAACGGACTTGCGATCTAAGGATTGTAGGTTTGAGTCCTGGCCAGATCATTTTGGGTACGTTATGTCTACCTCTCTTGATCCATATGTGTAAATGGGAACCTGAAAAAAGGGATCAGGGGGGACACTCAAGTCTCCATCAAGGACCCTATAGGAGAGGTAAAAAAACTGAAGAAACATTTGTAAATAAAGTTGCTTGCGCTGGTCTGTGGCTGCACTACCCTGACGTGCACGGAACCAGTAGGTAGAGTGCACTGTTGTTCCCCGGGAGCGACTGTTTGATTGTGCGCACATGGGTTGTGTGGGTTTGACAAGTTTACCAATGATCAGGGGTCAACTATTGTAAATTCGAGTGAGAAGGGCTTGTCCTTATACAAAACTGTCAAACGTCAGCTTTCCCTTAACTAAAACGTCTTACGCATATACAGAAGAATTGCAAGAAGGATATTCAGAAGGTTTTCCCGATTCTTCATTAAACCATAGTTTTTAAACTTTGGCACTTTAACTCTAAATCATTGGTAAGAATTTATTGGGCTTGCCTGTTCTGATTCAAGCAAGCTATTTAGTAACTCAGACTATAGTACACAAAGATCTATTTCACAGCATTGCTCAATTTTTATCGGTTGAAAGCTTTAATTAAGTCTGTATATATCACATTGACCAGATCCTGAACATCTTCTTTTCTTTCTCCGCGTTCCATATACGTGCGGTTTTGCGATCATCAACCACTTTCACTTTCTCCCTCCCGGTTTTCTTGGTAATGAATCATTATTATAACATCAAATTGTGAAACAGCGACCGAACCGAATCGTTCACCCTGGATCAATCCATCAATCTATAATATTAATAAATTTCGAAACACGAAGATATTATTTCTTGGAAAGGCGACGGTAGTATCTTCATTAAGATCCTCTTTTTCTACCTTTTCATCATTTTTATTTTAAATTAGGAATTGATAAAAGCGCCCACGGAGAGTTGAATATCCCACTTGTCGAGCGAGTGTTCCCAGCCGTGGTATACTTAACAACTACATGGAAGTAATTAAACAGTGAAGACTATAAAATGTTCAATTATAACGAATCTCTCTCTTTCTCTGTATATATATATATATATATGAAGTAATTAAACAGTGAAGACTATAAAATGTTCAATTATAACGAATCTCTCTCTTTCTCTGTA
>KN887270.1:59295-75067 GCA_000934455.1 Apostichopus parvimensis | reverse complement strand
AATTTTTAAACAGCGACATCTATTTGTACTTTTCGCTGTCACGTTGTTTGATCACCCAAAAGAGTTGTGCAGTTGGATGTGTGATGATATAGGCATGATAGAACCCAATCGTTCTTTCTGCACGTGGACCTCCTAGAGTAAAGACGTGAGCACTCACAGCTCCGGAGTCCCGGAATCGGCCTCCCTTTTTCGAGGCAAGTTTTTTCACTTAGCCTTCGTATTTTACTACAGTTCTTTCACAAAGGTCTTGTTGGTTTCCTAATTTACAGGTTTACACAATTGGTTACTAACATACGGCGATCCTTTTTCCAATTTAAGTAAGCTACGGTAGCTTAAGTTAATGTTATGTAAGGCGTGTGTACCTCGTGTATAGCTCCGGAGTCCCAGAATCCGCAACCCCGTTTCGAGGCAAATTTCTTCACTTAACCTTGCTTATTCCTACAGGTTTACACGTTTGGTTAACTTATGCCTGCATATTTCCATTTATGACGACTTCGACGATCCTTTTTTTGCAATTTATTTAAGTAAACTATGGTAGCTTAACATGCATGTTAGGCGTGTGTACCTCGTGTATAGCTCCAGAGTCCCGGAATCTGCCACCCACTTTCGAGGCATGTTTCTTTACTTAGCCTTAGTGTTTTACTACAGTTGTCTTCACAAAGGTGGTTAACATGATTGCTAACGAAATTTATGCCTGCATACTTCAATTTATGATGATTTATTTTCTTTATTTAAGTAAGTTGAGTTGCTTGTTAGGCGTGTGTACCTCGTGGCCTCATTCATCCGTGTGTTAGGCACCCGGCCTAAGCTGCTAAGTTTTGTTAGTTGTAACAGTACAACTCTTGCTTATCCATGGCCACTCCTTCAATTGAACTTCGACTGGGTCACTGCGAATTTTGCAAAGGATGACTTTGTTCCTTTTGACAAACCATGAAAAAAACGTAAAGGACGGATCGATAGGTCTGATGCAATGATTTCGCTGACCTAGGCCTAGTCTGAGTAACTGGTACTGTGGTAGGCCTGGCCGAGGTAGGCTAGGCTAGATTATTTATACTAGGCCTAGCCCAGACGGAATAATTTAATTTGCATGCCTATTCTTATTATAAGACTTAAAAAATTTTACATATAAAAATTAACTAATCATATCCCATGTGCTTTATGGAATTTAGCAGTTAAATGTTATTTTGGAGAAATTTGACAGTTGCCTTTTGATTAAGAGCACCATAAGGCATAACATTATTGCACCAGGAAAATCTAACCAGAAATATTCAACAAAGCTTAGCTCAGTACGACTAGTGTGACCAAGATTTTGGATATAGGTTCTAACCTGGCTACTCTCTTTGTTCTCTTCAGGCTTCACAGATGTGGACTTTCCATCAAGCAGTTTTGAAAGGTGAGTAGGCCTAGGTTAAGAACCATAAAAACAATAAATTGTTCACAGTAATTTGTTACCTAGCATGCTCTTTGGTGTGTTTAATCCTACTTTGAATTCATATGCTGCCTTACCTTTGTAGTAAGCTTATGACAGGTTTCAGATTTGTGCTTGGACAAAGGTACACCAACCCCTCTCCCACTCCTCATTTTGTTGGTTTTTTGTTAGGACTTCTCTTTTGCCCAATTAGACCCAAGTTGTGATTTAACATAAAAATGTCTGCAATTCGTTCCATATGTTCAATTTCTTTTACATTCATTGCCTTGATAGCAAAGGGTTGAATTTTACACATCTTACATAGATAAGGCATTTTGATAAAAAAGGATGTGTTCCACTGAGTAGCTTTCTGTCATAACCTGTTGCAAATGATGAAACACTTCTTAGATAGGGACAGCTGATGATTAATGATCTGAGAACAAGTTTACACTGATGCATCAGGTGTGGCAGGCTTTATATGTTGTTTTTTTAAAAAAATTCTGTAGACATATTTTAAGACAGTCTCTCATCAAAGAAAAGTAGCATCCCTTTACAGTTTACTTGACCTTTTTATTGGTGTAGCATTTTTTCCTCATTGCATAGCACTCAAAACAGATATATTCTTGTCCTGGCATTAAATGTCTTGCTTTTGAACCACTGTCAAGTTAACTTATGAACTTCCCCAAGATGTGTTAACAAACTCAAACTTGAGAGCTGCTGACACGAACATTTAAATAGCCATGTTTATATTCCAATTTCTTTCCTTTATACTTTGCAGTTTCACACATGGAGGTCTTGAAATCGTATCGGAAGAACATGAAGGTAAGTGGTATTTCCAACTGGATATTTGTTTTAATATTTATCTTATTTAAACTTAAATCTTGAATAATCCCGATATTAGTTTGGGTAGCAGACCTTACCCACATAGCCCGCCTCTTAATCCAAGTTTTCACTTTCGTTAATTGCATAGCCTGTCCCTGTATGGTAAACATAGAATTAAAACTCTGCTTTGAGTTTTATCCGTATATTGAAATGTTGCGTAATGTTTAAAGTGATTTGGAACTACTTGTTCTGGAAATTAAGAATTTGTATGTATGAAAGACCACCTTTGAGGGAGGGAAGAGGAGGGACGGGTGGTTCCATGGAGACGCTCTTAAGATTCTATGTCCAATAAAAGTTTCTTACCAAGCTGCACGATCAGCAGACTATTGTCTATGTGCAGCTTTGTACATTTGCATTATTAGTGGACAGTTTGGATAAGTGTAATTTTTTATATAGAACAACAGTAAAAAAAAGTGCCATCTACTTTCAGAGCTTTGAATGTGTTCCATGATTGTTGCTATGATGATATAAGATACCCCTTATCAGAGATAGACTGCTGAAAAAAAGTCTAATTTATCTGAGCAACAATCGGCCGTTCATAATCTCTGACATCTTGTTTTGGCAGTGGTCAGTCTTAGTATTTTGTTCCGAGGTCATAACTCAAAAAGCTTGGAGATGCTAAAATTTGTAGTTTGATTTATTTCCCGTTTGACATCATTGCGAAGATCACATAACCAATACAATGCATTAGCTTGACTGCAAATTGCATTTCAAATACTGTGGAAGTAAACTCACTAATTCAAGACATCACTGCATGATTTAGTTTGAGATATGAGAAATAGAACCAGTTGGCAGATATGCTTGGTACTTGCCTGGGAACTGTTAGGAATGGATTAACACTTGTCTTAATGTGAATCTGATAAACTATTTGTTCTTGATAGGACCAGCAGCATTGGGGAAGATGGTCGTGAAGCTATCGGTAGAGGTCATCATCTTAAATGGTAAGTGACAAGTAGAACAGGGCTTCTCTGTTCCTGTAAGTCGTCTCCAAATTAAGCCATTTGTAGTGTGTTCATAGCTGGCAATCAGAGTAAAGATGAAGCATCTATTGACTATTTGGATGACATTAAAAGGTGTTGTTCCCAAAACGCTGGTTAGATAAATTTGTATCTGATTTTTCGGACTAGTAAGGAGGTCTTTAGTTTGCTCTCCAAATAATAACAGTTGAAAATTGATGTTCTGTTGACTTGAATTTTGAACTGTTCATGTTTATTTATCGTAAAGTGCCGAGTTGAAACCTTGAATCCTGCCTTCAGTTTCTTTTGTTCATGCTGTTGTGCACTTAATGGGAATAAAGATGATGATCCACACTAGTTTTATCAGAGGTCCTTGTGATCAATGAACAACCACAATTCGGTTTGGTCGCTGTTGTTGGTTCTAGGGCGATCTGATTTATTCCCATTATTTGCTGTAATCTTGAGAGTTAAAATAGTAGTAGAAGAAATAGTTTGGTATTGTTATATGTCAGCTGATGGTTCCTTTGAAGGTTGAAGATAACTAGGAAAATCAAATTTAAAGGTTACATTTCTCAACAGAATGATTCTACCTTTGCAGACCTGTTATAAGTTGTTTCTGTTACAATTATTTACAGAAAATACATCTGGAGGAGGCAAGCATGTAGCAGCAGCTTCCTTTGACAAATTCTTCTGCCATAACCATGAAAGCAGAGGAGTTGGAGCCTTTCTTGATTCAGGTAAGAGTTTGTAATCTCTTCTTAAAAGAGGTGACATTACCCTCGCCCCCCTAACCTTCCTTAGTCGTTCACTTAAATGAATATCGACAGATTATTTTGAGACTGGCACTTAACTGCATTTATTTTATGCAGTAAATTACCTTCAAGACTTAAAAGATTTTAATCTTGAAGGATGACATCTCTTGTGAGTCCGTTTAAAACTTCAGTTGATGAAATATGTTTACCTCTTTGAGTAAATTGGGAATAAAGATGATGATCCAAACTAGTTTTAGCAGAGGTCCTTGTGATCAATGAACAACCACAATTCGGTTTGGTCGCTGTTGTTGGTTCTAGGGCGGACTGATTTATTCCCATTATCTGCTGTAATTTATGAACAGGACATAATGATAGTGGAATGTTCTCGATTTGGTTTCTCATTTTATTTGCATTTTGTTGATCCACAGTAACATGAACAGAGTGACCTGGAGAATCCTGGGCGCATACCCATTCATCGTCTGGGTCTCTGGTGTATCCGCAGGGCCAGTGAAGCTACAGTGGGAGAGAATTTGTGAGTAAGTTAATAATTTTAAGGCAAACTGTGTCACCTTGTACAGCAGCCTTGTAAAATGGACAAGAGCAAACATTTTGATATGTTTCAATTCACTGTTTGGAAGTATTTCTCTTTTTAAAGAACAAGCGTTTCACTCGTATCCCATTGTAAATAATCATATTCCATGTAACTTTTGCAGTATAATGCCATGCTGATGGAGGGAAGGGTTGAGATTTTGGTCCTTGTAATTTTTTCCAGATTGCTTTTTTTGGGATTCACTACATTTTTTCTCATTTGAGGAAATGATGACTGTCATTCGTCAGATAATATTTTGTTGACTTCAGTACTTTGTTTAGCGACGAGCGGACTGATCCTCATCTCCCAAGTAGGATAAAATGGTTTTCTAAAAGCATCCCAGCAGTACTGTTTGCAAGTTAGAACCCTCAATTATATCCCCAGACATTGAGGGTACACAAAGGATGAGTATTTTAAAAAGGATAACTGCTAGATGGATGGTTATCAGTTAAAAACATCCCCCATCTATTGGTGTTTCTTACATGTGATCCATTTTACAGCATAAGTGTAAACTGATTTGAAATATCTGGTTTGAAGATAACTTTTGTAATAAACATTGGGGGAGGACAAACATTGGGTAAGAAAATTTGTTACATCTCATCACAAAGCTTATTGAAACAACATTGTCTTTTTTGCCCCCTAGATTAGAAGTAGAAGGTCTGGACTGGCTGGCAATGTTGGTGGTCAACGGTAAGAAGCGCAAATAACTGGCACTATTGAAAATTTGAGGTTTACAAAAATAACTGTGGCTCATTTTATTCAGTGTTTTCATGTTATCCTGTCAAGCCATTGTCATGATGATATCACTTATATTTTCTGACATCCCTTCAGAACAATCTTGTTGAAACTTAGCGATAGCTAATATCTGAACATTGGCTATGTCAGGTCATGAAATTGAAAACGTTAGGGCCGACACTTTTTAATAAAGCCTGTCAACCAGGTGTAAAAGCTTAATGTTTATTAGATATTTCTGCTCGTTTGTGTGGAACATAAAGCATTTCTAACATCATATGCTCATTTTTTTGTTTCTGGATAGGAAAGCACAACTCTAATTTAGCTGGTCAACCTCGATAAGGTAGTGATGTTTGTATAAGATATTGTAGGATTTAGAAATTGTGTAAGATATATGCTGTGACTGAATACACTAGCCTCCATTGTACTTCAACAATGAGTCTTGAGAACTATAGACAACTAGTTAACATATTTCTAGGTAAGATGTTGGTTTCATAGCATGGAAGACCTTCACTTTGAACAAATAGTTTGGTATTGTAATGTCAGCTGACTATTCCTTTCTAGTAAAATAACAAGGATGTAAGGAGGGATTGGATTGATGGATGAGTTTGTTAAGTTACCACTGGTTACATGAGATTACTAGGAAATATTCAGATACTCTTAATATGTTTTTTGTTTATTTCATCTCCCAATAGATGACAACGCTCGTCAGCCATTTTCGATGAAAATTGGTCTTATACATAACAATGGAGACGAGAGAAGTGAATTATTTCTGGTAAGAAAAATTCTAAGGTGGGGGGAGGGGTGGGGTCATGAGAGATGCCTAAAAGGGGTGGTAAATGAACAGACAGAATATTCTGCTGTATGTACTGGCATATATTATTGTTGGTATTAATTAGGTACAAATCATGTGTTTTAGTTGTTGGTATCATTTTTGTGAAGTGAATTAGAAGCTTGTTATACAAGTCATCGAGAGCCAACAAAGGCCAGGCCAGGCTCGGAAAGAGAATCGTCATAAATAAGCATGATATGAAAAGTATCCAAATCCTCAAGCCCATGGAATTTCTTAATCTACATGCAGATTACTCCTAGTAGCTCTTTATATATTAGAAAGATTGGCTGTTATGATAGCAAGGGTGTGGAAATGATGACTCCTAAATTCAAGACGGGACTTAGGGCATTTATGCCGGTGCTGTTAAAATCTAGACTGATCCACACCAATCTTGCTGCAGTTTTATTCCCTAATTGATATGAAGTCTGATGGGCGAGCCCTTGACTCTACTTCTCTGCAGTTTTTGAGCTAATTTTTGCTTTCAATTCCTACAGGTTTAAAAGAAGAAGACTTTCCAGGCCACCTTTGTAATAAGCTGTTCAAGAGTGCATAGATGTGAGGATACGCAAAGGTAGGCAACTTTTTGCTGCACTTTAGAGAATGTTTCTTTGCTTCCAATTGGTAGCTCTAAATAGAGATAACTGGAATGGGGCTCCAAGGAGTTTCCTCTTTACTTAAGCCACCAGATGTGGATAATATATGTTGAGCTTGCTTGTAGGTGTCCATGCAACATTTCAATGGTAACCCAAGCTGTAAGGGCTGTGTAATCTAGTAGTCGATGTGTGGGTGGTGGTGGGGACAGTAGCTGGTTGTTTACATAGCAAGTGAAGAGGGAAGGCGCAATTCCAACATTCATTGGAACAGGGACGAAAGTGTCACTCGGAGAAGATACAGACAGGTTTAATCTTGTTAATGATGAGTTATTTGCTACTCTTGAGCAGCATGGCTGTATGATGACTCGCAATTCACCAAGATCGCTGAAGCAAGAGTAAACCAAGTCTGTATCTCTCTGCATTACCCAGTTCCTCCCAAACCACCCCCACCACATCCCCACAAGAGCACAATACTGTCTCTGCACTCTCAAAAGAATGTAGGATTGGTTTTGACATTTGTGTTTAATTATGCCACAAAGAAGTCATCTGCTGTCAAAATCTTTTGGGTATAGGGAAGGTGAGGAGCTAGCATATGCATTATAATGAATAAATTACTATAATGAGTAATAGTCTTTGTATGGTAGTTGCATACTCATTTTAATTTTGAACTGATTAAAAGTTTCAAGTTTTCCATATAGCCTAACAATAATATTTTGATTCTTTCTAGATCCATCATTTGGAGTCCGATAAATCACTTAACAGGTAATTATTATCCACTGATTTGTAACAATTCTGTTTATTTCATGGTGTTGTCTGTTGTAGGGACATTGTGTGCTAATCGTGTTGTGCATTGTGGGTACCATGCCTGCTATTGTCCATATAGTTGGAATAATTAGAACCATGTATGGAGCTAATGGTGTTTATCATTGTAAGTACCATGTTAATTGGCATTGAGATGGTTTTTACTCTTGTTAATGATGAGTGATTTGCTACTCTTGAGCAGCACGGCTGTATGATGACTCGCAATACACCAAGATCGCTGAAGCAAGAGTAAACCATCCCTATCTTGTTGAAAATGTTTCCAATTTAATCTTCTAGCTGTTTCCATTAAAGGTGCTCAATGTTCCTTAACAAACAGTTGATTTGGGTCATAAAGACATATTCAGAACATTACATGTTTAACATTGAGATGACATGTTTAACAAATTAACAATGAAGTAACATTGAAATTACTTTTTTCATTTCATTGCAGTTTTCTGTGGATTCTTGAGCCACAGTTGGTGAGTAAAAGGGTGATGCTTTTATTTTATTTCTTCATAGTCTACAAGTTTGTGTGATTTAAGTTCATAATTGGCCTTGGAACAATGATGACTTGCAATACAGACTAGAGTTTCTGAACTGCATATGGCAGTTTTGAAGATGACTTGCAATATCTGAGTTCTCATAGGTCAACTTGCTTTCTGGTTTAAGGTAAATGTTGTGTTGTAAATGCTGGTGTAGAGGATTTATTTATTTATCTTGAAGGAAAAAACTGGCTGTTCCTCTTCCTATGAGTTGCTAACTAGTTGGCCTGAAACTACCACGCATTCATGGTTAACCTAATTTGCATATTATAATACAGCTAAAGTACTCTACATGAACTGCCGTTACGTTCCAACTGTTGATTTCTGAGGGAAAGATTCAGACCTTGGACATGACTTTCACCCTATTTTTTCGAGTGTCTTGTTAATAGTTGCGCACGATAGTAGATTGATAATTTTATCATTTCCCAGAAGATTTTATATTTAAAATTTGTCATTTTCTTTAGATGCCACTAAAATGATGACTGTAATTTGATCCATCTTTGAGAGGTAAGTACTGTTTAACTATGCTTTAGTTTGTCTTACATTCAAGCTCTGTTCCTTGTCCTGGCAGTCCGTGATGAATGCTTCTAAACCCTTCTCCGTCCGATATTAATCATGAGGGAGATGTAAGCAAATTCTGAGACTGTTTTAGCTTCATTTCGTAATAAAATATGACACTGTGTTAACACAACTTGCCAATCGTAACAAAAAGTATATTACATTGTTGCATGAAAAGTCAATTGGCAGTTGTTCACCATTCTCACCTGGGCTACTATTTAGCAGAAGACATTCCTTGTGTCTCTTTCCAAAGTTCACTTTGAAGCTCTTGCAGTATGTGTTTCACATTGAATGGCCTGATGCAAAAAATGGCAGGTTTACATGAGACAATGTTTCATTTGCAACATTTACAAAGTTAATATCATTTTCCCTTTTATTCTTCAGATGTCCTTCGAATGGAACCAATTCCAGATTTGGCGCGTTAAGGTATTGTTTGTTTTTTAACTCCTGCTTATCTCTTAACATTTTCATTGTGGTATAAAAACAACATGTAACCAACTGCATACTTGCTTATTAAGCTTGTAATACACCAGCTACGATATGTATGTCACTGAATACTGAAATGTGAGGTGCCGAGAACATGAAATGGCTGAACTCGTACCTTGACATAAATGTCCTTGGACAACTGCATTATTAGTTAATGCTAGGTGCTGAGTTGGACCCAAGGTGAAATATATTATCCAACATAACCATTAATATTACTCATTAATTTTTAACATGCTAAGACTATGAAGTAATTATCTAATTAAGCATCTAAGATTGCTACTTCTAATCCCATCCCATCAAAAGTTTCATTTCTCTTTTTAAGTGCTCTAAACCTTGCAAGTGTTAAACCTTCTGTTGGTCTGAAGTCTTTTTGACTTCATAACCTGGGTCAACTGCCAAAGCTTTATTTTTTAACCACTGATGTGCATGTGTAACCTTCAGTAGCTTCCGCTACTAACACTGTATCTCTAACCTATGATGATATTGCAAACTTTTGCTGATAACAATTGATGGTCTTTCGCTCCTATCTGAGGTTAATTGAATGACACAGTGGTCTCCCTTGGAGAGAAGGTAGCATTCATCTGCACATCTAGTTATATGTAGGGAGGAACTTTCAAAGGGAAAGGTGAAAATGGATGCATTAGTTTGTTTTGCCAATGGGTACAAAGTAGTTGATCTAGGAGTGTATTTTTGGGATGTCTGCCATTGCTACACCTGGCATTTGAAAAATTACTTTTGAATAATTGGGACAAAATTCAACCACATTTGAGAAGCTGATATAGAGAATTTGATCAGTTTTCACATGAAACTTGAAATGCTGTCTTGAAATGTAAGGCATATTACTATTTTGGGCTACTTTGATGGCTATTCTATCTTCCCTGTTATTTTCAAATAATTATTTTCTTCATTCACAATTCCACAGCTGTATCCTAGGAATGCAGGATCTATGAATACCAGCAGAGCTGCTCCAGAGTCTGAAACCAGCGGAACTGTAAATAGTTTTGAGTAAGGAGCGGTGAATATTATTATCGTAAGTTGATGACTTTATCTGATGTAGATTTCTATGTGTAATTATGTAAAATGATTATTGTTAGACCAGGGCTGGATGAGGGTGATGAAGGGTGTTACTGAGTGGAGGTAGAGATGAGTTGGTAGCAGGACTCTAGTGAACCAACACCTTGCAATCATGATGAGAAGGATGAGAAGGGTTACATTGACAGGGATGCTGTATCATTTTAAGGAATCCAAGTAAAGTTGGCATTTGTTACATTTTTTTTTATAAGCCTGGCAGACCACATTACATGTTTCTTTTGGCACATGATCCAGGCATATTTCTAAGACTAGTATCGTATCCGATGATGAGATAAACAACACGAGTGATCCATATGAATAGGATGATTCAATATCCACCAACTCTGAGGGAACGATACTTAATGAATATTATTTAGGTTCATTGTTTCAATCGATGGATGTGTAAGCGACCAGTCAATTGTATTCCTGTTCTTATTTCTGTACAGGCACTGGATCTTGAGAGATATTATGCATCGCTTTTAACGAGGACACCAAATGGTAAGTAGTACTAAAAGGCATCAAGTAATCAAGTCTCTTTTGTAGAAGCTTATACATGTATTATTGTGCCTAATGGACCATCGGCAATTGTAACATTTTTCTTGCTTGTTATTTTCTTGTTGCATTAAGCAGTTCACAGCCAGATGTATCATGTGAACTGAAATAAATCCAAGGGTGGTCCAGTCATTGTAGTTTAATTATTTCAAGTTATTCGTATCCAATGATGATAAAAAACACGAGTGATCCATATGATTCGGATGATTCAAGATCCACCAACTCTGAGGACACGATACTTGACAAATTAATGGTTTATGATTGGACACTGCAAAGAGATACCTGTACAAGAATCTCATTAAGAGATGGCTCAATTAGTTAAAATCTTATTAGGAGATGGGTCAATAAGTCAAACATGTCTTAGTGTTTGTCCACTTACGACAAATATTTATATATCACTTTCATGATCAAACTTCTGTAGAAGTCTTCTTTGTTTCATTGAATTATTTGGATATTTGAACATTCCTTCATGCTTTAACTATTACTGTTTTTATATAGATACAACTGTTGATCACTGGAAAAGTTGGAAGAGCAAGCTAGCTAGCTTTCAAATGGTAAGTATTTTGTCTCCAAATTACACACCTGATCGCTGTTCCCTTAACTGGAAGGGTTTTTCTGATAGCAAGTGCATTTCCTTTAAAAGAAAACACTTCTTTGGCATAACCTCCACAAAGAAGAGATGTTCCCAAGAGATATTTCTAGCAAAGTGCAGAACATGATTTCCTTATTAAGTTAGGAGACCACATCTGTGAACAAATGATGATTCACTCATCCGTTGCTGAAGCCATTTTTGCAGTTTGGCCTTCGATGTTGACAGCATTTAGCTCTATCTGATGTTCACTGCTGGTCTCTTATATATCGTGGGGTGGGGGGGGTGCTTAAAAAAAAACTAATATTTTCATAGGAAGGGATGTGGAAGAGGGGTATAAAATTAAATGGCATTTTAGACATTTTAGGGATATTTTTTCTTAAAAAGAGCTTTAAAGTCACTTATTTCAATTGAAACTGCACCACTTGCAAAATTGGATGCATTGTTATCTGTTTTCATATTTTGTGTAATGTTTTTGCAGGAAAGGACTAGTCCATGATAACCAGCATTGGGAGGAGGAATCAACATTAAAAGAGGTAAGACATGTTGTTTTTGTCAAGAAAAGAATAAGAGCAGGTTTTCAGAGAGTACAAAGTATGAAACATTGCATATTTATATAAAGTAAACAAACTGTGAACAGCTTTTGCTTGACTGCAAGGTTTGGAAAAAGTGGTGTCTCCAATGTTCCTGTTTCTATGATGAAGGCTTTGAGTATTTGCTATCTGAAAATACTGATGTCACTTATAAATGCCGCTGAGAGACTAAGGGACATGAAAAGTGATCTCCCCCTCCCTGTTCCCCCTACCAAGTAACTTTTCATGTCAAGGGGGTTTCCATAGATTATGGAATGCATTTTAGGTATTATTTAATGTGTTCACAGCCTTTGTTACAAAATAAGTTTAAATAGTTTCAACTGCAATCCAATGCCTCATTTCGGGGAGTATCAAGTAGGCATGTTTTATGTTTGTGAGGTTTCTAGCTTGAGCATTTAATCTAGGCCTGCATTAGCATCAAACTAGGCATTTCATGATTGTGACGATTGATGCTTCTGTCCAACAACCTTGGCATCAGTTCTCTCTGCCGTCCCATCATTTCGACAGGGCTTCGTCCATGTTCAGCTCAATTTGTCACTCAGAATTGTTGCTTCATAAATTTTCTTCAAATTTAACATTTAACAAATTAATTACTACTTTCAGTCATATTTTACATTTCAAGGAAAATAAAATGCACAACCATGGACAGCAGTTAGTGTAACTTTATGTACCTTTTCTAATGACAGGTTACAAGTACACATACATGGAAATATGATGCATCCGAAGACTCCGGTTTGGAGGTGAGAGTTGCAACCGTCTCAAATAAAATAAGTTGGTTAATGAACTATTTAAGATGGCTTCATTGTGACATTTTAGGACAGGGATCTGCAGTTGAAATTGCCCACGACACAGCATTATTGCAGTTCTGTAAGTTCTGCCCTTCAAGAACTATAGTGTGATCCACTTTGGGTTATACTACAGTTTGTGGACTGGGGGGGGGGGGGGGAGGGTGGGGCTCTGATGGAAGATGAATTTGATGGCTCCTCTTATATGATGATTATTCAAGCAGCTGGCATCAGATCAGAATAAGCCCTAAGGGACTTTTGCTGATAAACTGCTTTGAATGTTCTGATGGGAGCAGCATTGATTAAGTTTAATCAAGTCAAATTGCAATTTGATTTAACATAAATTGGATGATTGTTCAGCCAACTCTTACAATCCAACCTGGAGTAATAAATTAACTTGTGGGTAGTAAAAATTATTGATATGTTTGGGAAATTCAACTTGATATTCAATACTGGGTTTGTTGGAAATCAATTGTAGGCAAGCATTAGATTACAAAATGAGAATATAAATCAAATTTGCTATTGTCACTAAGGTCCAATTTTTTTTTCTATTCCAGATGGATTTGCACAAATCTTTTACAAGTACCCAGCTGACTTTGGTTCTGGGTGAGTTGGACTGATGGTCTTTGGGAATTGGCTGCCAACTTTTCTTTCTTAAAGAGAAAATGACATTGATTTGCACAATGCCAACATGAACGGCAATAACCATTTGAAAACGCTTTAGAGTGGATGTGTACATTATTAAATAAGTATGAAGTGAGTCATTCGTAATGAAACCTGTAGTTTAGTGAGATGTGAAATGAAGCACAGATCGGCAATGATGATTCAGATCTGAAGATCTTCTTTCCCCGTCTTATCGCTAGATGCTGATAAAACTCTTTGAGGAGGTCGCTCTCCTCATAAGCCAAACACAATCTGAGCTGATCATGTCTGGTGCATACTTTTGTCTTTAATTATTACATAATTAATGAATTAGTAGAAATGTCTTCTGTCAGTTTTGTCTGATATTTGGACAAAATAATTCCTTTATTTTTGCTGATACTGTAGCAGATGTAACTGGCCTCGTCTTGTGGCAGATTTGTCATCTCAACCATACCATGATTTTATTCTGTGGGCTTTGATAGTTGTAGTTTGACATGACCCTGAATAAAAATATATTTGTCTTCCATGAAATGTTGGCGTTGTTTTTCATGTTAATATAACATTGCAATTCAAGTGAAAACCATTGATTTCCTCTTGCAGCTTTTCAATTTGGTTTTTAGCTTGAAGCCCTTTATTGTTCAACCAACTCTTACAATCCAACCTGGAGTAATAAATTAACTTGTGGGTAGTAAAAATTATTGATATGTTTGGGAAATTCAACTTGATATTCAATACTGGGTTTGTTGGAAATCAATTGTAGGCAAGCATTAGATTACAAAATGAGAATATAAATCAAATTTGCTATTGTCACTAAGGTCCAATTTTTTTTTCTATTCCAGATGGATTTGCACAAATCTTTTACAAGTACCCAGCTGACTTTGGTTCTGGGTGAGTTGGACTGATGGTCTTTGGGAATTGGCTGCCAACTTATCTTTCTTTAAGAGAAAATGACATTGATTTGCACAATGCCAACATGAACGGCAATAACCATTTGAAAACGCTTCAGAGTGGATGTGTACATTATTAAATTGAGTTTGAAGTGAGTCATTTGTAATAAAACCTGTAGTTTAGTGAGATGTGAAATGAAGCACAGATCGGCAATGATGATTCAGATCTGAAGATCTTCTTTCCCCGTCTTATCGCTAGATGCTGATAAAACTCTTTGAGGAGGTCGCTCTCCTCATAAGCCAAACACAATCTGAGCTGATCATGTCTGGTGCATACTTTTGTCTTTAATTATTACATAATTAATGAATTAGTAGAAATGTCTTCTGTCAGTTTTGTCTGATATTTGGACAAAATAATTCCTTTATTTTTGCTGATACTGTAGCAGATGTAACTGGCCTCGTCTTGTGGCAGATTTGTCATCTCAACCATACCATGATTTTATTCTGTGGGCTTTGATAGTTGTAGTTTGACATGACCCTGAATAAAAATATATTTGTCTTCCATGAAATGTTGGCGTTGTTTTTCATGTTAATATAACATTGCAATTCAAGTGAAAACCATTGATTTCCTCTTGCAGCTTTTCAATTTGGTTTTTAGCTTGAAGCCCTTTCTCTTGCTTCTAAATCAAAGCGATTTGTTATGTCAGATAAGACTGTTTTAACTTGCAATTCTTTTATTTTTTGTAGATTGGATATAACAGGCTTGAAAGTTGTGGCACATGTTAAAAGGCATTTTGACAGAGTAACAACAGCTTGGTAAGTTGGAATCCTTCCTCAAACACTAAAAATATTATTTGCGAAACCTGACGATTTTGGTCAAAGGTACAGGCAGTTTCACTTAAGAAGCAAGAAATTTAAACGTTTAAACCTATTGGTAATACTAGCCCTAATGAGAGCAGGAGTTTTCACTATAATAGAATTTCTGTGTTCATTAAGTGCGAGATTAACTGATCCATGCAGGGCAGATTTGCAGTTTTACATGCTTATCTGTCGTAATATGGATCGTACAACTGTGGATTCAAAAAAAGGGCTCCTTGTTTTGTATGGTTGTCCTTGGGCTGCATTTGGAGATTGGGGGGGGGGGGGGGGGGGGAGGTTACTAGTAGGATGGAGTAGTTGTAATAGTTGAAAGCATTAGGACAGTATTTTGGGTATGAAGTTGTGTTTCTTTCAATTATTGCTTGCAACCTTGAGCCTTGTTTGAGGAAGCTGATAATGTAACTTAATGTTCATTAAAGCCTTTGTTAATATTCTATTTTGCAGAATCCCTACGAGATTATCCAATTGTGAGGTTTTTTTGGTGCCTCACTGGATTGAAGGCGATGAAGGTAAATAACTTTCTACTACATTATGTGGTAAGCACTACAAAAGCAACTGGGATATCTTTTGGTGGTATCTCATGTGTTCACCAGGTGCCAGATTAAACTCATGACATGCAAGAAGGGCTTGGTGGTACTGTGCC
>KN887270.1:43878-59245 GCA_000934455.1 Apostichopus parvimensis | reverse complement strand
TGTGTTCACCAGGTGCCAGATTAAACTCATGACATGCAAGAAGGGCTTGGTGGTACTGTGCCGTACTGGTTCAAGTCTGCTTGTTGTGATATGAGACAAGTTTTATCGGATGAAATGGAAATTATCTGATCGCAGGCTGTAAAAAAGCAAATTAATAATCAGGTGTATCCATTAAGTTGTTTCTCTCAATTATTGCTTGCAACCTTGAGCCTTGTTTGAGGAAGTTGATATTGAAACTTAAGAAAGTTATCATGTTCATTAAAGCATTTGTCAATATTCTATTGTCTTGCAGAATCCCTACGTTGTCAAGATGATACATTGTGAAGTTTTTTTTGGTGCCTCGCTGGATTGAAGGTAAATAACTTTCTACTATATTATGTGGTAAGCACTATAAAGCAACTGGGATATCTTTTGGTGGTATCTCATGTGTTCACCAGGTGCCAGATTAAACTCATGACATGCAAGAAGGGCTTGGTGGTACTGTGCCGTACCGGTTCAGGTCTGCTTGTTGTGATATGAGACAAGTTTTATCAGATGAAATGGAAATTACCTGATCACAGGCTGTAAAAAAGTGTAAAAAACTAAATTATCAGCTTTTGTGATACAAGTCTGTAAGACGTATTGATATTTGAAAAATTAAGTACTGGACAGCAAACGTGATGTTCGCATTTGTGATAAGATTGTTAAAAATTCTTAAACAATTAACAATATTTTAACATAATATGGTATTTTTTCTTGCTAATAATCTGATTTTTTTTTTGAACAACCAGGTCCAGTTTGATAGGGATGTGATGAACGAGGTAAGTTCATTTTGTAGCAAATTTACCCCCTCCTACCAACCACCTCTTTTTGTGTAAGTTAGCTGTTGCTTACATGCCTTCTTGGTAAATAAGTCGCTGCCAATTTGCTTTGAATCAATCCTGCAGCTGTTCAAGAGAGGCACAAACACAGAGTAAGGAACTAGACTGACAGATTGATTCAGATGATGATACACCATATTTAAGCTGGAATTACCGTATGAGTAACCCTGATTATATATATATGGTCTCTGAGAGCTTTCAAAATGTCACCTACAGATACTCTGTTGTCCCACCCCACCCCCACTCCTTTATTCACCACCTTGATTCCAAATTTTAGTATACTGTAAGTTTCGGAAGTTCTCCGTGCTAGAGTTATCATTTGGTATTTCTAGAATTTTTGGAATCTCTGGTTGTTAAACTTGCGGGATCGAAGGCTGTAAGATTTGTGACAAGATGAAACAATGGTAATATTTTAACATAATATTGTGAAACCAATTTGTAATGAGTCTTGCTGATTTTTTTTGTACAACCAGGTCCAGTTGGAGATCAATGAAATAAACGAGGTAAGTTCATTTCATAAGGAAATTACAAGAAGTAGGTCTTTTCAACTTTTTAGTTTTCTTTCAACTATTTCTGAACCATTTACCCCCACCTACCTACACACCAGCTCTACTAAGTTAGTTGTTGCTTACATGCCTTTTTGGTAGAGAAGTCGCTGCCAATTTGCTTTGCATAAATCCTGCAGCTGTTCAAGAGAGGTACAAACACGGGGACTGACTGATTCAAATATTGCTCCATGATGATACACCATATTTAAGCTGGAATTACCGTATGAGTAACCCTGATTATTTATATATGGTCTCTGAGAGCTTTCAAAATGTCACTTACAGATACTCTGTTGCCTACTTACACCCACTTCCACTCCTTAAGTCCCCACCTCTTGATTTATATTTTTTGGTATACTGCAAGTTTCGGATTTTCTCCTCCATGCTGAAGTTATCATTTTGGTATTTTAAGAATATTTAAGGGCTGTATAATGAGACTCTTGGCAAGTGAAGAGGATGTGGGCTTAAAGTGAACTTTGTATTTAGTGGCTGGCTGTTGACCAGGTCAAAAACTGATTTTTAGCTCATACCAGCATGCTGGTGTGAGCTATTGTTACAGTGCGGCGTCTATCACTCTATCATTCTATCACTCTATCACTCTATCCGTCAACAATTGGTAAAACCGCTCCCACTCGCACAGTGTTTAATGGAATTTCATGAAACTTGGACACAAGGACCATTGGGTATAGGGCCATCAGAGATGGTCTGAAATTTGGGGTCAAAGGTCACTTGTGGGCCGTAATGGGCCATTTTGTGGAAATACGCAAAATGCTTCTTCTCCTACAGATTCCATGGTACAATGTTGAGGGTTTGTCACGATAGTACTATGGTAGTTTTACCTTCAGGGTGTTCATGAATTTGAGATCAAAGATCAACTAGGGGTCTTTTGTGGCCCGGGCCGCGGCCCTATATTTTCAAATTGCTTCCGTTCGTACAGTGTATGGCCAGTTATAATGAAACTTGGTCACAACGTTCCTCGGGATAAGGGTTACGAGGGGTGTTCGGAAAATTGAGGTCAAATGTCATTTAGGGGGTCATCGGGGGTCATTCTTTGTAATATTTTCAAATATCTCTATCTCTTCGAGATTTTGATTGATCACATTCAAAGTTGAACTGATGATTGTTGGATTGTGTATGAATAAGGTGGTGCCTAATAATTTTTGGTCAAAAGTTAATTAATTACAATTAATCCCCATTGTTTAAAAAAATCTGAGCCTTCACCTTTTTGCCAAAGCTCCTTTAATTTGTCTCCCAGTCTCTGCAGTGTTTGTTTACATTTGTGGTTAAGCTCTGCAGAGGCTGTTAGTGGAATTAAAGCAGGATTGGGAGTTGTTATTAACTGTTGAACTGTAAGCATGAGAGCCCTATAGCCAATCAGCACTTGCCGATTCTTAGAAGTCTTTGAGCCTGAGGTACAGTATGTAGGCAGCCAGCCAAAATTTTGGGAAGGCTTGCTTGTGAAGTTATGTCTGCTCAGGTAGAGGGGAGAAAGTTTAATAGGGTAGGTCAGTGTTATTGTTTGAGAGAGTGGGTAAAATAGGATTTAAAGGGGGAAAATAGGAATTATAGCCAGTGGTGTGGCCAGGATTCTGCTAACGGAGGGGGGGGGGGGTTATCGCCGTTTTGAGCTAGGGGTATAAATTTGTCTTTGAACCTAAAATGTTTGGCCTCATGGGCCCAAAATTGGTGGAATCTGAAAAATGGCCTGAAATTTGGTGGGCCATAAAGTTTTGTGGGCCCTACATTTTTGGGCTCGAAAAGGTATGAGCTCTGCACCATTGGTGCTCTAGTAAAATATTAATGATCCTTTTATTATTTTCACAGGCAAGTCTGCTAGAGAGGATGCTCCTGGTTAAGTCTACAACCGATGGGAGATAGTCTGGACCTAAGTAACCAGATAATTGTTGTGAGTACAGTTTATAAAAAAATAAAAAAATCTGCTAGTGACAGTCAACTATGTTGTTTGTCGCTAGTTATGGTGGATGTTTTTGTACTTGCTTTGTGGGGAGGGGGTTGGGGCATTGGGGTTACAATGACAACGTCCTCAGCTATGATGATATTGATTCCCTTTTCACCAGAGAGGAATAAGTTCCTCTATGAGGGTGAAAGTACCTTCCTTGGATGTCTGAGCTTTGGACTTTGACATTGATGAATGTTTTACAAGCAGGCTGAAATGTAAATGTTACTTTGTTTAATAAGATGGCAAGTAAGCATAGGATGATATAACTGATACAAGAACCAAGGATGTCAGTTTCAAACTAGTTTCATACCATATATCTGCTTTGAATTATATTTGATAGTGCAGAGCTGAAAATAATGAAAAGTATGATTTTTGTTTTCTGCAGGTATGATGGTGATATCCATGGTAGAGTTGTTTGGTATGGAGCATGTTGCAAAGGTAAGAAAAATAGAACCATGAAGAGGCTGGTAAGAAGCAAATATTGACACAGTTGTGATATGGAAGATATTGGCTATGACAGCTACCTTGTTTGGGTTTTGTATTTTCGTAGAAGCTTTATGGAAGTGTTGTTTATTGTAGTATTATTTGGGGCAGTTTCACCCATTAGATCTTGAATTTCACTGACGATGATGATGTTATTTATCATCTGCAGATTCCACCAGAGAGGGTTTTTGCCTTCAATGATGGTTATGATGTCTGAGTCAGTGGAATGTTATATGTATAAATGGTTTACTACTGCATTGAAAGACCACTAAGTAAACAATAAGGAAAGGAAAGGTTAGGATTATTTACGGTCTTCACTAGGTACCTCATTTCCATGTCTCTCCTTTCTTAAAGCAGTATTTTGCATTTCCACTTTTTTTACAAGTCCATCAAGTTTTTTACATATATCACAAAACACAAACTTAGATATTAGCAAAGTTTTTTCCCTGCCAAAAGCGTTAATTGGCGAGTAATTAAGAACATTTGCAGATAATGAGAAAAGTGTCGTCCGAAAATTCACACATATAATATTAACCGCATACAGTTCCCCCAACCCACCAGTCAGAATTCAACCAATCGGATATGCAGGTTTAGTTATGAGCCATTGATAAAAATAGATCCAAAACATTGAGTTGGTAACTTGGTACAGCCAGCAAGCTGGACTCTAACAGTTCCCTGGTACAACGGCCATAGACAATCTACACAAATCAAGCATGATGTTGTATTACGTATTGGCCAATGACTTTCGTAGCTTTTAAATATTCATATTATGGGCGAGGTTTATTTGGATCTTGACAGAAAATATCTTCGAGAAATAGTTGTAAATTGTAAATTTTTCGACTTAAATGCCAACTTTTTGAAGTAAGATTTGAATAGATAAGCTAGTTATGTATGTCGTTATGGCATCGTGGAATCAGTGAGGTT
Source organism: Apostichopus parvimensis (assembly GCA_000934455.1). Classification (NCBI taxonomy): domain Eukaryota; kingdom Metazoa; phylum Echinodermata; class Holothuroidea; order Aspidochirotida; family Stichopodidae; genus Apostichopus; species Apostichopus parvimensis. The sequence continues at coordinate 54,473 of KN887270.1, read as the reverse complement.
GAGAAAAACCACAGAAAAGGAATCAAAATGCTGCTTTAACAATTGCTCAAGTCCTGTCAGTCTGATCTATAAATGCACTCTATGCAGGTGTATTACTAAACACTGCAATAAATATTGTTCTGTGTTCTTTTCCCTCAGATGATTCTCCGCCCTTGCACACCTGTGGCAGTTGATCTCGCCCTTCTATTAAAGAATTTCATTGAAAGCATTGCACCAACATGGAATTTCGAGATGGCGTAAAGGAAGGTTAGTTGAAAAGGCAAGCAACATGGCTTTGTGAACATGGCTAGTTATAATTCATGATTTTAGTAAATTAACCAGTCCAAAGGCCATGGTGAAAGATGATTCCCACTAAAGGTGGTTTAGTAAAAGTAACATTTATAGACTTCCTGACCCTGATATTTAAATGACGAGACTTTGTGGTATTCTATGATGAAATCTGGCTCCCTCTACTGATACCGTTGAGGAAAATCGCCATTAATGAATCGAACCAAATACAAAATTTCTGAGAATGCTCATCGTCATGTCTTTGTCAAGAGCAGTGACCTGCCATCACTTTTCACACATTATTGGAAGCTGGTCTGTTCCCACATGTGGTGATGCACTAGGCTATGGTTAATAGCATGAGTTTATTTCTGTTTTCTGCATAAGGAGTTAAGAAACTTAATAATTAGAGATTTAAGTTAATTGGGAGTTAATAATCTTGATGATTATATTCCCTGATGTCAGTTCTGGGCATTAATAAAGTTGTTTGATGATTAATCCTTGAAGGAGGGCAGGGGGATTTTTATAGGTCCCAAGGGTTACAATCGTTAGGTATGTCTTGTCTGTAAACATATGTAAACATATCTGCTTAAATGGAATATTAACCTCTTCCAAATTTTTTTCCCTCTAGTTGGATCCTGAAAGTTTCAAGAGGACTTCATTAGTGGCCATTGATGCAGGTAAGGCGTATTCTATTACATTTTCTTTTCATAGATATGTGTACTTGGGTGCCTGTTGTTATAAGGAATGGGGTCTTGTTTGATGCTAATTTCTTGCACCTCGAGTAGACTAATTCGGTAGTCCGTTGAGATTTGGGGATAAAGTTGTCATTCCAACTTACTTTGATTGTTGGTCCGGCATTAGTGAAAAAAATTCAGGAGGGTGTTATAGTTGCAGTAACTTTCCAGAGCCCTGACAAATGATGAGGATCCATATATCACGCAATTTGAACCTTCTTACTGAATTGCCTTGTTGACTATATTCCCTGATGTCGGTTCTGGGCATTAATAAAGTTGTTTGAACGATTAATCCTTGGGGGAGGTCAGGGGGAGTTACCAGGTCCTGCTTAAACTGAATATTAACCTCTTCCATTTTTCTCCCCTCCAGTTGGATCCTGAAACATTTCAAGAGGACTTCGTAGAATATTACAACCAGTGGCCCACAAGAGTTATACCATCATCGATCATTCAACAAATTTATTGAGACGAAGTTGGGTCTAATTGCAAGATGGATTTAGAAACCAATTATTGATTTTGTGCCAACTTGAAAATGGACTCCGGAATCCCACATCTGTGTGCAGTGACGAAATGAGACGAGTTAACTTTATATGTAACCTTGTTTGAAATAAGGAAAGAAAGTAATCAATAATTTGACTGTATTTAATATTTAAACTCCACAAGTATCAAAATAAAAGGATTAAATGTGAGTCCACATAAATTGAGTGATATGTTCTAGATACAGGCACTTGCAAAATGATACAACTATTTGAACAAAAAAAATTGATAAATACATATCCTCATTACATACTTTCAAGAATTCCCTGCAAAACTTAAGGAAATTTCCAAATGCTGATTTTGCCTAGACTAATTTAAAAAATCGCACCAACCGATAATACAATTTTATTTATTTTATACAAAAATATATCATAGCATTAATTCACTTTCAACAATAGGTTCAAGCGAGATCAAATGGAAGCCCAAACTTCCCACCCTGAATTTTCGACAGCAGTGAATGAGTAGTCCAAAGTGGGAAGTGCTTTGCCGTCGGATTCTTCACATTTCAAATAGATCTCTCTTTATACACATCTTACCTAGGAGATGATATTTACAAGTGATGATTGTAGTATTGAAAAAAGGTGTATATAAAGGAAGGATTTATGTACGGACACGTGTACGTAATGAAATGCTTTTAATGATCTTGACAACTATAATGGGAAATGTATAATAAAAATGGTATCTGGATACAAAACTTTGCTGTGTTAGTAATTTTTGAGCTGTATTTATATTATTATAAAGTGCAATTTTACAAGTTTATTTGTGTAGTATACACACTACAAGATGATTGATCACAATGGATGCAGGAGATACTCATTGCCACTTAAAGATGCTAGAAATGCTTGGCTTAACCATACCAGTCTTTCGGCTGGCATTCCTTTCATTGGAATAACATTTTTTAGGATGTAACTTAAATCCCAGTTCTGTACTTGTTCCCAGTATATGTATCCCAGTATATGTTATGTACTGGTTAAGTAATGTTACTTAGCATTCAGATGAAAGTTCACATTTGACTCGACTGCTTTCACCTGGGAACAACAAAGACCCTTGTTCCCCTTCATGACCCTCCTTCCCCTTCATGACAGTACTTTGAATGAGGTCTTCTTCAGACCATGTCACAATTTTAAAGATTCGTGTACAAAGTATTTGAGTTCAAGGAAATGAGTATTATAATCAGAACATTCTCTAGGCAGAATTTTCCAAAGTCCAATTTAACAGGTGAATCTACATACACTATTCTATACATTTCGTTACATAGTTGTTACCACTGTTTGAATCGAGGTATAGTAATATGACTTCTTCTTGTGCACTGCTTGAAACAATATATGTAGTTTGTCTTGAAACAATATATGTAGTTTTTTTGGTGCAAATTATTTACAATCCCCTGCATAAGTAATACCTGTTCTTAACATTCTATTACAAAACATTAATAGTGTAATTAAGTCTGAATGGGTAGATCCACTGGAGCTTTGCAAGGTAAATAGCGGAACCAGTTAAAAGAATTAGTGTCTTTGAATCATTCCCATCAGTTCTTAGATGCAAAGTGGTGATCCAATCCACTACTAAATGCCGTCTGTGATTTTCCTTATCGCAAAATTCTTGCCATCACATCCATCCATCCTTTGTTGCTGACATATACACAATTCTACTGAAGTTGAAATCGATGTATTAAACAAGGAAAATATCTGAAAGAATTGGTTTGCTCGAGTCCAGGAATAAATACCGCTTTCAGCTGGTTTGCCGTTATTCTCATTGACCGTTGATGACTTCTACGTAAGAGGCGGGGAAATATCCCTCCTAAAAAAGGTAAGAAAGACAGGTAAGAGGAACAGGTCGCATTGGACAGAAGTTATTATACAATAGATAAATAAGATTCACGATAAATTATATTTTTGAACGATAGATAGATATCTGACTAACTTTGCTATGCAGTCTTCCTTTCCACCATCCACGGTCAGACGGAGGCCTAATGGTCACCTGGACTAAGTCTCCCTTCTGTAGTGACAGTTCACGAATGTCTCTTGCTGAGAAATCATAAAGCGCCCGGGCAAGGGCAATGAAGTTCTTGTTCTGAATCTGATCTGTTTCTGAAAATTGAAAATCAAATTTGACATGGATTGCTAAACACATGTTGTAAGTTGAAACTTTCTACAAGAAGTCTGTTCTGCCTAAGCTATCCAGTAGCTGATCTATAGTAACTGTTTGGCTAGGGAGAATACAGCTCAACCACTGAAGTAATTAACAATGCTGTTTGACATTATGTGGGCCTGGGGAGTGGGAAGGGGTATGCAGGAAGTACCCCTCCCCCGCCCCCCATGAAAATTGTTTAAATGATTACGGGTGCTTGGTTGCAAAATGGTTATTCGACCCCCAAAAGTGTTGCAATCCACTTAACATATCAACACACCAAAAATTGTACAAATCATGTAAATTCTGAACTTACCGAAGCTTCTAAAAGGAATGGCTAGAACCGTGTTGACATTGTTAAATACTTCATTGAGGGGATGCTGCTTGTAGTATTCCACCAGTGCCTGTGAAAATAAAGAACAAGTGATTATGTAACTATTAATGACAACCCAACAATATCAGGTAAATGGCTAGACACCAAAGCCCCCTCTCACAGAACTATTAAATGTCTCTACGCCCCCCCCCCCCCTCCCACTAAATCAGGCTTTTCCCAGATATACTGCCTTTACTATGCATGGCCTGCTGCAGACAGAACATCTTACCCCCAAATGGCACAAACAATTCTCTGCCCATTTCATTCAAAATATGACACTGAATCAGAGTTAGAAGACAGTAAACGACATGTATAAATATGTCAACAACCAGAAATTAATGACAAATCCAATTAAATCGGGTAAAGGGATAGAAACGACACTTTCTAATGTTAATACTTGACAGAGCTTGAGAGCGTAGTGGCCAATTGGCTAAGTCATCGAACTTGTGATCCAAGGATTGCTGGTTCGATTCCTGCCTATAGTTCATTACGTTGTGTCCTTGGGCAAGATGCTTTATCTCACTTGCCTCTCTCCACCCAGGGGTTAAATGGGTACCTGTGAGGTAACTTGTCATTGGGCGCAGCATATAACTGCTGCCGACTGGAGGGATTGTCTCTGGGACAGGTTATCATTGAACAGGGGTACTATAACGTCTGTAAAGCGCTTTGAGTCCTATCGCTGGTATAAAGTGCTATATAAAAAGCAACTATTATTATTATTATATTACATAAAATTAACTTTACCTCAATTGTACTAAATGTCGTGCTTTCTTGGAGATAGTAACCCTGGGAAGGAGTCGAAATGATCCTCATGTGCTTCACGCCATCGAATCTGTGAAATGACCAGGAGCAGACACACTTTAAATGAAGGAGTTTCCATGGTAACAAAAAAAGTTGTATTGCATTGTGATGGCATCAAGAGAGCAAAAGGTAAAATGATAAAAAAAAGAGCAAAATACATCATTTATTTTTTAACCAAGTTCAGATGTCTCGCTACAGAGAATTTTGATTTCTGATTTTTTGGGGGGATTTTTTTAATTTTATTTTTTATTTTAATCTGTTTTGCAGATTCTGAAGTATCAATTATGATGGTATCAACGTTACTAGGGGACTTCCCTTTCTTCATCCCCCACTCCGTAACAGGCAGAACGACAAAAAGCTTAGGATAGACACAAAAAAATCGTATACTCACTTCAGACTCAGGGCGTACTTGTTGTCTCGAAATCGAATTATGTAAGTACCTGTTGGTGAATTCTCCAAGATTTCTCGAGCTCTATCTCTATCGATGCCTTCTTGGTACCTGGGTGGGAGTCGAGGGAAGAAATTATTTACCCCAGACTGGACCCATAGCAGGTTTTTCTCATCAACATGTCATGGTTGGTGATAAATTAAAGATATAAAGAACTGAACAGCATTTGAAATGAAAAATAAACTTTCATATCTGAAACCATCCCTGGAAAGAGCTACAAAAAAACAACTTCAGTTTGTTTAATATTCGGAGCTGTTATCGTTGACTATCACAAGCATCGTTTTCCCATGAGTGAGATTTTCATCAAAGACAAAAGATATAATTTCTATGCATCAGCATTTTGGCCAACTTTGGGAATACTTTAGTGTTCAAGATGAGTGTTGCTGGTTTGAAGGCTCAGAAAGTTTGTTTTTTATCAAAATACTATGGTTCTGTTGTAAAAAAAAAAAAAAAGCAATACATTTGTATAACCTTTTATGGCAACTTGACAAGTGTGCATAGCATTTTTGCAAAGCAACACTGGATAAACATTGAGTGCTTCTCGGTGTTTGGTGGTATTCATTCACGAACAAGCATTGTATAAACCAAGATTTAATTCCAATGCTAAACATTCCTGAAGGAAATTTGGTCACTAAGTCACATTATTTATCCACAAAGTGTATACATTAATAATATGTTTTCCATGTGAATTACAGGGCTATAAATTATTGAACGATCAAGGTTGCTGTTATCTGTGAGCCATGATTGAACTATAAATATTTGTTATTGTAAACAATCACAGTTAATGTTCAAGCTGTTTCAAAATATGGAGTGCCAAAAGAGCAAAAACTTTTCTTCAAGGGTTTCCCTGCCCACACCTCCCCCATCCCCCCCCCCAACAAATTTAGGAATTTTCAGGACAGGACATAATTCCTGGGGTCACTTTTAATTTAGTGATGGTACAGAAAATCTTGAACTCTCCCATGAAATTGAGAAAATCTGGCCACCTTGCATTAGCTTGTAACACATGGTTACATTATAATGTATGTACCACAAAACCTGGTCACAATGTTATCTCTACCTTTTATACATCACCATATCATGACCAATTTACCTGCACCATGTTTAGGCTCTAGCCAGTAATCAAAGACTGTATTACATTCTCCCCAAATCTGCAGAGGCAGTGCCTTTTAACTTTTAAATTTACGAGCCAAAATAAAGCCAATGATTAAACAATTAAATTTTGACAAGGAGAAAAGATTTCAACATGTCGTGTTTTCTTTCTAGAATTGCTTGACAGAATACATCTTGTTCTGTTCTGTTATTGCAGCACGCAAAAGTGAAACAGGGTACGAGCAAGACAAGACAGAGAGATTGAAGTCAAAGGACAGAAGTCGAAGAAAAAGAGTCTTTAAATGTTTTGAAGGACGCATTCTGTTAAAAGCGAAAAGAAGCTGGTATTGACTGACCATGGTCTACTGGACAGATTTTCACGAGCAGGGACAGGTAGAGGTATGGCCCGGGTGTCTGCTCTAGCTGGGAAACCATTGGGCTGTTTCATAGGCGGTCCTGTCTGTTCGTAGCTCTGAAATAGATGACAACCCAAAAGAAAGAACAGTTTGACAGATATCTTAAAATGTATTAGCCGAACCAAGGGTTAACTAAACAAAACGTGTTAATGTATTGATGGTTTTGGAGAACAATCTACCAGAAAGGGGCAGGGGGGGGGGGGGGGGGGGGCCTGCTGCAAGTTTGCTGATAAGATTTGCAATAACCCTAAAACAATTCCCTAAAACAGTAACCCTAAAACAAAGTGCACAGATTCATTTAACTTTCTCAATATTATAGCCACCTTAACAATATTGTCTTGATATTAATTTCAGAGACTATCTTAATTCATTACACCAAAATGAGGCAAAAATACCTCAGAATTTGTCTCTAATATGCTTTGGGGACTTGCTTTTGATGTATCAGGCCTTAGTGATTAAGATGATGTATAACAATAGTTCTACAGTTTACAATTATTACTAACAGAGTAGGAAAACATTTATTAAGGTTGTCTGCTGCCCACATACTATCCAAGTACATGTTTAGACAAAGTATGAAAGAAGGAAAGAAAAAAAAAAGATGAGAAATGATACTTAAAGCAAGTCATACCGTTCGTACTACTTCTGTTTCTGAAAATTAAACAAAAATCATAATATTTAGAAGATTTACCAAATATGTCCTAACTTTTATTGCTTTACATGTGAAAAGTATGAAACAGGTGGAAACAGGTGTTACAAATAGCTACATGTAGGGGAAAATTAGAGCAAGTAGAACGATGATGCACGACAGCACGAGGTTTACAAATCTTCATATTTACAAAGTTCAAATGCCAGTTTTCACGATATAAATTATGAAACTTGTTACTGCGTAACTAGTTTAAACTGAAGCCGTTGAGTAAAGAACATGTCACAAGGCTGGGGATGTGTGTCTTCAATTCCACACAGACACATTTTAAGTGTTGTTACACTTTAACTACACGATTAATACTACTCACTTCTGGACCTCAGACTTTGACACTTGATCTCCTCACTGGACCTGATACATTCCTTATGAACAGGGATCTGGCAGTCATTACACTTGTAGCCTTGGTTTAACATCCCCCTATTGGATGGGAAGGAAATTGGGGGAAAAAATTAAATAAGTTGGAACATCTTTCCCTAAATGATAGAAATTATTCATCATGGAATCTATGACCAGGACAGGATTAATGGGACAAGGTGGGGAGGGGGAGGGGGTGCAAGGAGTTACCCTCTAGACAACCTGTCCATTTAAAGTCAAAAGCAGGACAAAATGAAATTGGCAGAGACAAACTCCTACCATCACTGGCAATGAGCAGTAAAGGATCATGAGGCATGTTTTATTATTATTTTAATGAATACTGAATGAATGATTCCACGCATGATGTGAACATTGAGGCCTCTGACTTTATATTTAAGAGTAAAGTTAGGTTAGGCAATTCTGGCAGTATAAGTCTATAGCCTAACGTTTGTTGTACATTCAGTATAGTACTAGCGCTGGCATTTGAATTCAGCCAACTGCTACTTCAACTTCATGCTGTATAATTAGTTCTCATTGTCATTGTACTGCGGAATGTCATCGCTTCAAAATCACAACGTTAGTGACGTACATCATGCATGGTTTGCCTTACAGGGGATATCCCTGATAAAAGTGGTGTTTGTCGACTTGATTATTGTCATTAAGTGCAAAATCCTACTCTACAAGTTGATCAAGACACATTAAACTTGGGTAAATTTCCAAATACTTAAATCATTTCCTACCCTCTCCCCCCCCCACTCTTTTCCCCCTCCATTTTAGGGGGTCTCACACTGAAAGACTTCAGTGATCATTCTTACTATACGTACCTGAGCAGTTTCTTGCAGACTGCACAGTAGGTGGCTTTCGTATGAGGGAAGGAGTGGTAGACGTACTGGTGAAGGGTATTGTTTGGTGGAGAGATATTCTCCCTGTGTAGGTAACATAGGAAGTGAAACAAGGAAAAGAATATCAAAGTTTGATTTCGTTCCAAAAACTACTGCAACTAAACATGATGGGAAACCCTTAAAATAAAATGATACACGACATTAGATTACACCGAAATCAGTAAGCTTGAAATATTATGATTCCGAAATCAGTAGAATTCCAAAGATTGGTCGTTTTGAAAAAGTTTTCAGCTATCTTTCTGAAAATAACCTTTATTGGGTTTTCCAGGAAGTATAGTGAACTGAGCTAGGTGAAGGAGTCAGCTTCCACTGATGGCATCCAAACTGATATAATGTAACTATTTACTGCTGACTTATCACACCGATTATATCAAAGAACACACATTGATAACACAGAGTATCGACTGGTGCAGAGATGCCACCAGCAGCATGACATATAGACAGTCCATGCAGAGATTGGTACTTGGCTTTCTATAAACTATTACATAAATGTTGGCCCTACAGTACACACACAAACAAATCATAGCCTAGCCCGAGGTCCTAACAGGGACACTTTGAATTCATGTTGTCATACACTCCTCCTAGTCATATCCTAACAGTAACAATAACATGCTAGGCCTTCATTGGTAATACAAGTGTAGCCTACCTGTAGGCTATACTTTTCCAATATGAATGCAAACCACCGACTGCTTTTGAAATTTATATTCACACTGCTTTCATAACTCACATATTTCCAAATCCTTAATGTTATCTTCTATGATCAATGAAAGCTACGTTGATCTCAGCAGCCTAGCCTATTCTGGCTGACTGTCAGTAGGCCTACTAGGCTAGGCTTAGCCAATTAGTAGTAGTACTAGTAGTAGGCTATACCTGGTAAATTTATTTTTCAGATGACGCACGAGTGGAGTACAATCGTTGTGATTGCCTCTTTGTTGAGGCCATATCCATTTAAATTTTCCTTTCGTTTTGGATAACTGCTTTTCTGTTAGAAACATTTTGGATTCTGCAATGCGATGTGTGCAATTTTACACAATATGCTTGTTGTAGTACTTGTTGTTTGTAGTGCTTGTTGTGCACACAGCAGCTACGTTCAGTGCTTGTGTGAAGTTTGGAAAGTTTGGCATTAGGCTTAATTCCAGCCGTTCTTTGTTTTGATCAATGGAGATCTACAAGACACAACAATTGGATATTGATCTGATTGTGTTAAAACGACTGCTTACGTACTCTGTGATTATTATGTGAATTAACTTTTCTCATCGCTGGTTTTGCTTCGTCAGAAAGAATTTCGACGAAAATTGGAAAAGTACCATATGTGTTGATGGCACTGCAGAATACAAACTGAAATCATCAAAGTTTCAACTGCTGACTTTACACTGATGATATCAAAGAATGTAATACATTGGTATCACTGAGTACCCAATGATGGATGTGTGTATCACACTCATTACAGAATGTTTTACAATGTTTTCCAGTGGTCACCTTCCTTTTGTTCTACTACTCTGGACCAGTAAAATTGCTTCTTTTTTTTGCTGTTGTTGAATCTCTATACTTACTTGGACATCATGATGGCACTGACCCATTTATTCATCATTTCTAAGGTTTTGGTGGCTACTTCATAGCTGTTGAGTTCTGATGCACCGACAGCAACATTGGAGGGCTGTAGATAGAAGCAGTAACTCCACTGGGGGCAGAAGAGTAAGGGGTCAGGTTTAGACTCTTTATTAACATAGACCTGCCCATACATATGGGAGATGAGGGTGTGACCTGCCCATACATATGGGAGATGAGGGTGTGACCTGCCCATACATATGGGAGATGAGGGTGTGACCTGCCCATACATA
>KN887270.1:23893-38072 GCA_000934455.1 Apostichopus parvimensis | reverse complement strand
CTCTCTCTCTCCCACCCTCCCTTCCACTTCCCCCCTAACCCACCCTCCCTTCCCCCCTCCCTATACTCTTCCCCGCAAAAGGCTTCAAAGGTTAGATGTTGGTTTAATACGAGGCAGGGTTTCTCTGCCTATATGTACAATATGCGATGACGTAGTAATCATGGCTGTCTTGAGTTTACGTGATACGTAACGTCAGACCCCAACGAAAAACAAAATAGGTCTTCCAGTTCTGTAGTTATGTGTTTAAACTCCTCCTTCCTTCACATGCAATTGTAAGTGTACAAAACGTGTAGGTAAGCAAACTTGTACGATGAGAAGAAAAAAAAACAAACAACAAGTAGTGTCAATTAGGGTTGAACCTGAAGTTAAAAGGATTAAATACACAAATAAACTGGGAGGATTATGTATTACACATGGTGAAGAAAATGAAAAAGGTCAGGATTCCTGCGGCCATTTGGAAATGTTAATCGTCAAAGCGCCATCGAACGTAAAATTGAAAGTGTGACATGACCGGGTGGAGACAAGTGTGGATATGAAATTTGATAATTTCTGAATTTTTAGTGCAATTTTTTCAAACTTTCTTTCGAACAAAAACGTGACTAAGATATGAAAAGATATTTTTGTCATCATGCAATGTTTCGAAAATGTTCATCACTTCCCTTTATGAGCTCTTCACGAGTGAGAATTATGATATGGAATATTGATGAAATGGGTAAGGGGGAACCGGGGAGTAAAGGAACGAAAAATATATGTTGATTTTTATTTTTCGAGTAAAATTAGAAGCCCACAAGATTTTTCGCATGACTTTCAATTTTTCTAACGATGCAAAATTATGGTTTCCATCTAATATCCGATTCTGCCAACATTGTGTATTTGTGACTTCCATTTACCCAATCACTCCATGTCAAATGCATAGTTTTCTATTTGCAAAGACAAAATAAACTATTAAAACGTTTGGTTGCCACAGGAATCCTGACCAGTTTAGAAAACAGTGTGAGGAGCAGGCAAAATTGAAGGTACAAAAAACCGCCCCAACGAAAAAAAAAAATATTAATGAAAAAGCAAGCAGATGGTAGGGAGCAGGGTTAAAGGGAATGGGTTGTACTACCTACCCAGAGTTTCTCCACATTCAGCTAGTGAGGGGAAAAAATGACAGAGACTAATGGACTAAGGAATGATGATGCTGTAAGTCAAGGACCTTTCACGACTATACCACAGAGATGTTAGATATAATATATAGCCATGGTAAAAGCAGCAGACAGGTTTAATAGAAAATCAAAGACACATTTCTGGCTGAGAGAGTTCACACCATTTACCCAGAGGGTATTTCTTTTTCTGGGGGGGGAGGGGGGACAAAAACTGTACGTAGGACGATCGTAAAACTACATTTTGTTTTTTTTGGGGGGGGGAGGATTTGGATTTCTTTTTCAGTTTCCTTTGGGTTGTTCGAGAACAGAATATAAATTGTCGAATAAATTCTGCAAGAGGACAAATTTGGTAATGTCCGAAAATGACAGAAATTTACGGGTAAAAATTATAAACCAGAATGCAAAAATGCATTTGTGGTTTCGATGATGTAACATGAGCAGTTTTCTTCATGAATCCTTAAATTTGATATGGTACATCAACAAACCAAATGAGGTCTGTCCAAGGTTCCCTTCTTGAAATATCATGTTTAAAAGGCTTTCACGATTTGACCTGTTGTCCCCAAGTGACCTTTGACCTCCACTTAAATCAATCGGCTTCTTGTACTCAATGTTACACACCTTCATACTAGGTATGAGATCTGCCCTTGCAAGCTTCAAATATTGAGATATCATGTTTACAAGGTTTTCAAAATTTGACCTTTGATAGACCTCCACCAAAAACAATAGGTCATTTGTACTCAATGTGGTACTTCTGCACACCAAATATAAATTGGTCCAACTTTCCCTCCTTGAGATATCGTGTTTACAAGCTGGGCATCACAAATGCACACACACACGCCATCATGAATGCATAGGTTACGATTATCATCGAAACCAAAAACGGTGGTTTTGCAAGTTCATGACTGCACTACCGCTAGAAAATCAAATCTGATTCTGTAATAACTGAGCCTCCATAAGTTTCCTTCTAACTTCAAGGGTAAATGAATTTGACACACGTTAACAAATCCTTCAAATTTTGAAAAAAAAATTGAATGTGATTTAATATCTGGGAATTTTCGTCCAGTAGTCATGTCCCTTGACAACAAAGAAATGACAAAGCCTTCGTGTCTCTCTTTTCTCGCTTTTGTCGACCTCTGACCTCGTCTAAACCATTTTACGTCTACTCACTTTATGAAAGTGATCTTCTTAAATTGAAAAATGTGACAAAATTTTGTGATCCATTTAATCAAGATTCATCAACAATTTGAGAGACAAACAGGGCTTAAAACAATCGATGCAAGGTGTCTAATTATGGAATTCCTACCCATTTTCATGTTACCACAAAGAAATACAATTTTATTTTCTCCCACCCTTGTTTATTCTCCGCCCCCCTCTTTTTTTTTCCTATTTTTTTTGTATCTTACTTCATATTTGTACTCAATATGCATCGTTGAAATCAGATGTGATAATAAAACTCTTGTTGCCTGTAAAAATCCATTTTCCATCTACAGCTACAAGAAATACGTCAACCAATTATAACAAATGATTATAGTGTGTTTAATATCAAGATTCTACACGGAAGGATAAATAATACATTGATATACATAGAATGCAAGCTGAAAAATGGTTTCAAAAATTATGTTACATATTAATGCATCATGCCCGAAGATGGCGACTCGCATTAATTAATTTATTAATTAATTAATTAAGGTGGGGAGGAATAGATATATGCTGGTTATGACTGACACTTTCAAGAGGACGGACAGAATAATGGGAATCAGACATCAGATGACGGTAAGGTCGACAAAAATTTAGAAACAAATTTTGAAGAAATGCTTAATAAATCTATATGCTTTATTATCTTTGACATTTCTTCTGAACTTATAATATTAGTTTCACTTTCTAGGTTGCTGAAATTAATCAACTGTACATTTCCCAACAATCCAAGATTAATAATAATCATAATAAAAAATATAAAAATTTATTTCTGTTTCTATTTCTGTGGTGGGAACTTTGCTCTGTTGACAACTAATGATCTACAAAATATTCAGTTTTGACTATGGCCAGACCGAGCCATGAAATTAACGAACAAGAAAAGTTGGGACACACTGACAAAGTTAACGCGACCATTTCTAAGAAACGTCTTGTGTTTACAAAGTGACCTTTCCCTTTCGCACAAAGCCTAGAGTTGAATATACATATATGTATATATATATGTTGAGTCATACTTTGTGTTTGCTTTTGTTATTTTGTACCACAAGAAGATCACTACAACTAGTTTTTAAATTATTCATCTTTCAAAAATAAATTTTTAAAAGTTCACCACCTACAGCAACTTCCAGCAGGTTCATTTAATCTGAAGACAAGATTTAGGGCAACTTCTTTTAATGTTTTCATAACAACCAATTTTGTTTTTTTTTTGGAGGGGAAGGGGGGACAAGATACGAGAAAAAAATTGATATTCTCAATTGATAAATTGATTCATATGTGACATAACATATTAGTGTTCATACAGTACAAACAAGGAATTTTGATGGTAAATATCTACCCTGGTTTGAATTTAGTAATGAAAGTCAACAAGCTATCTTCAAGAGGCTGTGTCAGATTTTAGTACAAAATTTTGCACAATTTGTTCATTTCCAACCGTTGCTCCAATACTCTTGAGGAAATTTGGTTTTTTTATTCTATGTGCTCTTCTTTTTATTTCTCTTTGATTTAACCAAAATTCCTACGATCAGTTTGCAATGCCTCTGTGAACTTGAAGATTAACCATTTTGAATTAATTAATTAAAAAGTCTCATACGATTACAATTGAGAGCCCTCCTCCCCCCCCCCCCCTTTGCCTTCCACTAATACCAATTTACTTTAAAGCAAGTTGATATCAAGAACTGGAGTGTGGTTCAATCTTGCCAATTTTTAAAGTTAGTCCATTTGATGGAAACATCATAGCTCATCAAGTCACTACCATAACAAGGTTATAAGGCTCCCCCTGTGTGGGGGACACATATAAGGCTACCTCCACCCTCTCCCCTCCCACATAACTCAACAAACATAACCACCAAAATCAGGCGTATTCACAATACTATAGAGAGTAGTAATATATTGTATAAATACTGTGGATGTTAAAGCAAAGCCATCACCACTTTGTTCTTATTTATAATTATTATTATTATTATTTATTTTTGTTTCCTTTACACCTTTTGAGCAGGGAATTTCAAGCAACTTTAAAAGCTGTTAGATGCAAAATGCCCTCCAAGAGTAACCAAGATAATGAACTTTCCACCAAATTTTATGATACTGTGCTCTACATAAGACTCCCAAAATAAGTACTAACTCAAGTAAAGAGCGACTTCAAATATAAAAATAAAAAACGGGGGGAGAGGGAAGGGGGTGGGTGGGTGAGGGAGTATAGGCTGAGGGCAGGGAGATGGGGGGAGGAGGGTTATCTGACTTTAAACAAAGAGGCTCCCATCCACAAACCTTTAAACCTTGCAAGATGTTGTTAGCCAAGTCCAAAAACAAAAAACCCACAAAAAATGATTTACCCGAAAGAGAATTCTATTTCGCTACAAAATGTTAAAAAAAAAAAAGAAGAAGAACTTTGAGTCCAGATTGAAACTTGTAAACTTGACTTACCCTTCCTTTGCACACCAGCAAAGCTTTGTCAAACAGAAAACAGGACTTCTGAGCTGCACCAGTAGGTCTGTAAGGAAAAACAGAGAGAACCAAATGAAGCAAAAAATATCTTACAGACATGGCAACTGAACTATTTATCCTGAGGTACTAAGTGAGTGGTATTAAACCACTCATTCGGAATTTACTAGACTTCGCGCTCTTTTCTATTTCGTCTATTTATCTTGTTGTGAATATCTGAGGGGATTTCCACAATTCCCCAAAAAAATTTCAGAATTTTCAGGTAGTAAAAAACATTGCCTCAACAATGATTTGGTCTTCTGGTCGAATCCAATTTTAGAATGGAAAGGCAGATTGTCAATAATAGCAGTCCTTTAACAGTTCTGATCTTACGGGGCGTATTTCATTTTTAACTTTTAATAAATCTGGCATCATTTTGATGAAGGTAGCACTGAAAATCATTTTTTGTTAACTCAATTGGGGAGAAGGTGGCGGCAGCCTCTACTTCGACCCCTCAACCTATACCCCTTCTCCAGGTCGTGACATCTTTCTCCTCCTTTCTTCAGATAAAATGATGGTTACCCTATCCTGAGGCCACTGAGGGAGATGTTCTATTTGTTTTATATAGACTACTTGTAATGTTAACTGCACATTATTTATTTATTGTTATTTTACTGTTGTAGTTCTATAGTTTTGAAGACTTTTTGTAAGATCTGCAATTTTTTCTTTAAATGTTCAAACATTGTCTTTTTGCTTCAATTCAACTCCCCTCCTGCCCGTCCCCGCTCCCTGCCCCCTCCCACACACATTTTCACTCCCTTTCCGGGTTAAGGGCATTTTTCTATTTTTCCTTTCTTTTTTTTCCGTCTGGTAACTTACGCCTTCCGGGCATTAATTCTAATCTTCAGCTCCCCATCAAGATGGAGACGCCCCAGTTCAGTGACTGGACTCTGATTGTAGTTGACAAGACTGAGGGGAAAAAAAAACAAAGTTTAATTGGAAAGATATGGCAGAAATTAGAAAGAGCACTGTGAGAAAATATTTTGGAAAGTTGATACAGAAAAAAAATAACAAAATTAAAAGAATCAATTAAAATTAGTAAATACAAATGTTGATAAAAGTATTCACAAATATTCAAGGAAAAGAGAAGAAAGATGATGATGATGATGATGATTATGATTGTTGATACCAAATTTATGTTCACTTTACAGTTTTGAAGAAATTTGCATTAGCGCCCTCTGTTAGGGAGCTGTAGAGGTCAAAAATCGTTCGGCCATTATGATAGATAAATAGTGCTGGCTTCACAGATTATTTTCTGCGGCAGTGTAATAGGCTGTTTGAAGTTGTGTTGGTAGGTAATGTTTATCTATAGTTTATTTATTATTGTTAATGTTTCTGGGATGAATGTGTTTATCTAAGGGTATTTTTAGGCTTCCCTTTCTTAGCGCTTAGAGTATAAATGCTAACTGTTTGGGTTCCTGTCGTAAGGATAGGCTTGGTTAGGATACTGCAGTGTACGCCTATTTAGTGCTTACCTAGTGCCAAGTTGTGATTCATTGGATTTGCACTCAGGTTTTGTTTTAGAAACGACCTTCATCGTGCATATGGCAGAGTTATTTTGTAGTGCAGGGTTGGGGCTTAAAGATCTACTTATTTTCCAAGGGTTCTCTTTATGAAGCACAAGGGTATTCAAGTGGCAATTTTCCTGGTTGGGACTAGTTACAGTTTGGGGTTTCATTTGTTTTTAAAGATTTATTTTTTTTAGCTCTTTGGAGAATGACTTCAGTTATGCATTCGTTCGTAATTTTATTAGCAGTATGGAGGAAAGGGAGGCTATTTATGTATGATGTTTTACTTGTAATTATTGGCTGTATTGTCTCTTATTAAAGTGTAATTTATTACAGGTGATATACTTGCCATGCTGTCGAGAGGCGATGTTGTTTATTAAGGGCACGTGGTGATTCAGTTGTGTTACTTTGAGGTCTTTGCATTGATCTTGTTCTGTTGTGGGTCTGTTGTATTGCAAGTGTGATAGTGTTGTACTAATTAATGTATTACAAGTTTGTGGATGACACGTTTGACTCTAAAGGGAGGGTACCAGGTAACAACTGATTTGAACAGTTTAAGGGGATAGAATGGTTATTAGTATCATGTAGGGATCTGTGTTATATCAGGTGTTGGGGTTTGGTGTTTTGGCTGATATGTTTTATGGATAATTAGGCATTGCAACTATATTTTATTATGTTTTCCTTTCTTCGTTGAGGTTAAGAAATGTATCGGTTTCGATCATCTTTCGGGTTAATCGTTGTCACCAGAGTGTCAGCGAAGTAAAGAGCAAAACAAAACTTCCTATTGTTGCCTCATTCAAATGCAGGACCCCTACAATGATGATGATGATAATGGGAATGATGATGATAATGGGAAAGTGAAAAGTTGAATTTGTCTTGAATTTCTTAGCTTGTCGACTGACCTCTTCTGAATTTGTTGCAGAGTTTCCAACTGTTCATAATCTCTCTTCACTTCATTGCAAAAGTCTGATAAATCCTGGAAATAAAACAAAACACAAAAAAAAGATAAAACATAACGTCTTGATGAACCATAAAATAATCTACTTTCTTAAGTTCTTGTCTATCAGCATTTGCAAGTCACTAATCGATACTTTCAAAACATTTGTAGGCAAAAGATTCTCACCTATTTTCATTATTTCAAAAGCTGTCGTTGTACATAGCCTTCAATTCATATATGATGTCAGTGTAGGGTAGGATAGGTATAGGATATTGGTAAAGTATATAGTGTAGGATAGGTATAGGATGTCAGTATTCAGATAGGATATTATAGTTTATAGTACTCTCTGCTAGATGACATGTCACTGTTCATGGTACTGTTGTCTAGTCATCACTTCCAGAACACATTTGACTTCCAAGAAGCAGCAACCGTGTCTCCTCAGACATGGTGATGGTTTGATTCAATTGCAGAATTATCCACAACTTTTTCTTTTTCATTTCCTATCTTTCTTTTTGCCTCCTTTTTTTCCTTTTCCTTTCCATTTCTCTTCTACTGTTTGTTCATTATTGAGAAATTTGCCAACAGAGTTGTACTAAAGTTGGGATTATTTTTCTGCCAAGTCACTTACTAAACCAGTGCCTGTTGTCAGTCATTTCTTCAACATTTCTTGTGTAGCAACACAATTACACTAGTATCACACACTTGTTTAGTAGCTGAACAAAGACACCAGCAGTATACATTTGCTGTGTAGCTACACACTGACACCATCATGCTACACTTGTTTAGTAGCTGCACAAGGACACCAACAGCACACACTGGTTCTGTAGCTGCACAAGGACACCAACAGCACACACTGGTTCTGTAGCTGCACAACACCAGCAGCACCTATCTTTTCTCTCTCTCAGATAATGCACAGCTCATTAACTAAAACTTTCATCAAAACTGCAGTTAAGAAAGGTAACAAAAACAACTTGGATTAGTTCTTTCTTCTACTAAGCCCTTGGCATCTCTGAATTACTCACCTTCATAGCTTGTAAAGCATTTACAATCTCATCTTTCTCTGCATGGTTGTCATTCGTTCGTTTGTTTAGTTCCTGAAATGAAAAGCAGGTGCCATCCGCAAAAAATTATTACAACATTTACGAAAAACAGACATAATTAGACAGACCTAATGTATAGGAAATGCACAAAATACTTCAATTGGGAAATAGGGGAATGTTCACATTGCAGGCAACAGCAATCAACATGCTACATAACATAAGGAACAAATTCCTCTTTTATGACAAGTTTTCTGCTTTTATAATATACATGCTGACGAACGCCCTATCGCCTAGGAAACGAGTAGCATAAACGAGTAACAATGATTCCCTTTGCAGAAAGATTTCTTCTTCTGCTTTGAGTTTTGCCGCAAAGTTTAGTTAATCCAGTCGATCTAAGCATGTAAAAATTAGTAATGGGAAAGCACTCAGAGAAGAGTGTTTGACTTGAAGTGTAGACCCCAGAATGACAGCTGATACTCAAGAGCAGTTCTGTAATGAATCCATGATCCCAAGTCTTTAATATTGACAATCGAATACTTGAAAAAGTTTAGCAAAAGTAAAGTCAATAGAAGAAATCACTGCACATATGATAGAGCGATTTGTTGCTTGAGAGATAATCATTATTTTCCTCACCACAAAGAGCAAATGATACTTCAGCATCCTCTGCATAGGTAAACTCAGTAACGATCGGAGGTTGAAGCGGTTACCATTGGCCTTATCTTGACATTTCTGCAACGAAATGAAAGACAAATTTTACTGGTTCACCACCAAAAATGAAAGACTTATTTAACTCACAGCATGCCCAGACAGACTGACAAGATTCTAAACGATGAGCTCCACCGTTTGTACAAAATTATGTTACGGTGACATCAAAGCAGAGAGAAGAAAAAAACCCAACCCTCATTGTTAACTTGATATACGAAAAGAGACGCTTCCCAATGAGCTAAAACCCGCAATCCCCTCCCCCGACCCCTCCCCTGTCCACCCACAAATAAAAAGAAAACTTAACCATCACCATCAGAATATGTGAAAAAGAATTAATGGCGACCTTATGTCATTTCAGAGCTTCTGATAAACAACTCACCCGAAGAAGAAATTCAAGCATTTGGGGGATATATTAATTTCGGGTTTGAGAAAAATCCTTCACATAGAAGACCAGGCAATTGATCATGTCTAATAATGACAACACATTTTCATTATGCTAAGATTGTCATGTTTTTACTTTGGTTCGTCTGGGTCGTAATTAACTTGAAAAATGCTGTGGCTAAAATTGACCGTCGACGAATGATTTAGACATTTGTATTATGCCCACCAAATATCCAATGTGTGCAACATCAAGGCACATCTATACAGTATTACGTCCACCAAATAATCCATGTGTGTGCACCATATGACACACCTATACATTATTAATACAAACATCAAGTTCTCCATGTGGGCACCATAAAGGCACATCTATACAATATTACAAACACACCAAATATCCCATGTGTGCAACATAAAGGCACATCTATGCAGTATTACACACACCAAATATCCCATGTGTGCAACATAAAGGCACATCTATACTTTATTAATACAAACATCAAGTTCCCCATGTGTGCAACATAAAGGCACATCTATGCAATATTACACACACCAAGTATCCCATGTGTGCACCATAAAGGCTCACCTTATACTAGTATTACACAGCAACGTAGCAGGAGGACACTGTATATGCACTGTGATAGGTCATAATACATCAGTACAATACATTCCCATAGTAACCGTTTACAGCAATAGCATCGATACGTAATATCTGCACTGCAATTGCACATGATCTAATACCAGTACTGTATGTGGGCACCACTAATGTACATCATGGCAAGTAACATATGTACAGCAAATAAACCACATATGCATAGCAACAGATAGTAACTGCCCATAAACCCCAACACCACAAGTCAGGACTGTAACTATGCGTTTACACCAGCACCCCATAAGGGCACCATTTATAACATTACCACACACATGTAGCAGTACGACACATATGATGTGCACCGTAATTGAACATCTATAACACCGCCCCCTCCCCCGCACATGTGTGTGCCATAACACCTTATAACATCTACACTATTACCAGGCATCTGGTTCCATTAAACACCAACACAGACCGGCTGTAAATCCATATTGACACCATCTATGGTGCATTTATGCACCATTACAACACATATATCTATAAACCAGTTCCATGTAACCCTGCTAATTTGAAACTAACCATCTCTGAGAACAGGAGGTACATAGAATATTGCATTTTATTTTCCTTCAAATTTCCCTATTTCTCTCCTACCTCCAACATGCTGAGATGAAAACTGATTATGCAAAGGATGAAAGCAAGGCTACTGATTTGAATATTTCACAAGATGTGGCTCGCACACCTGACGAAGGAATAACTGCTACTTTTCACAGCTTGTACCTCGTTCGGCTCCTTTTTGCCACCAAGTATTATGTCATTAATTATGAACAGGGATGCAGCCACTACTCGTGTAATATCCTGTATTTTTCCAGATAATTTCTGTTCCTGTGACTGCTCCTAACTTTCAATTACACTCATTTTCTGGATCATAAAAACCTAGGTTCTCAGCCTAGTATACGGGTCTCTGATTTCGATCGGAGTGCGTATATACAGGTTTAGGAGACAGAGAGAGGCACGAAAGTAAAGATATCGTGTAAGACACTCTTTGAATAGAGGACTCGATAATTGCAAGCTAGTATCTGAATCAGGACTGCTGCTTTGCCAGTTAAATTTTAAAAAAGCCAACTTCCTGCATCCACTGAATGTCAACTGGGCTACACAAAAATTTGCATGAATAACTTACCAGTGATGACAAAGACAGGGGTGATGTACGCTAAAATAGGGCACATTAATTTTGTTCATACCCATCCTCACATCCCCACCCCCTTATCCCTCCTCCGATCCCCTTTCCCTCCTCCTGCGTCCTCCCATCTCCCTTTCCCTCCCTCCAAACTGTCACTCGAAATACTTCACCTAGCGGCAGTTCACACTTCACCTAGCAGCAGTTTAGCATAAAACATCACAAGAATAAAAGAATAAATGGTACAAAGAGAAACAACGTCATCCATTTGTTGTAGCGTGATCAAAGATGGGTGACAGCTTAGAGACACACTTCCATCATTTTCCAAAAGCCAAGAAAAAGTTAAACCTCTCCCACAGCAGTAGAATGGTATCAGATCACCACCAAATTGCCGACCCCTATGCATGGGGGGTGGGGGTGGGGGCAGGGAGGAGCAACGAACAAATAGTTCGCCAGTGCACAAAATCAAATACAAACGACGCAAAGCAGTGTTTGAAACTCTGTTAATAGCTTTGTGCACCAAATAGTAAGCTACTGATAACACACACACACATGAAAAAAGGAAAAAATGGACCTAATTAAAAAGTTAAGTGATGACTTCACATCTTTTGTTCAATATGTTGAAAATAATACTGTACAATTATTTTGATAATACGGACTGCAATATTTTAACATTATGAATACAATATTTTGACAATTACGACTACCGGTTCCCAAACATCATCTTTCATCGACACTTTTTCGTCCCGATGTATTGACATGTTAAGGCATGCAACGTTTTGACGAAAAGAGAAAAATTAGCAATTTCACAAACGTAGGGTCTTTACCTCTTTTTTTTTTCTCTCCAATATTACGGTTAATTATTAATTGATCGAAAGTTACAAATGACTACAAAATGTTAGCAACCAACAAATTTTTGAACATGAGATTCAAGTCCAAATGAGACAAAACTGAACAAAGTCTTTTCCTTTGACATTTTAATGTCACCTCCCTCCCTCCCCCCCCCCCCATTTTGGGAGGATGGACATTCAAGAAAATTTGAACAGTACTTTGTGGTGAGGCATGGCAACAGTGTAAAATTTCGTAGTGAAAAGACACAGAAATTGCAAAGTTCTTCAACACGATTATATAGCACCAATCATGGCACAATGGCAATCTTAGCAATTTAAGAATGATAAAATGACAAGAGTCCAATTACACAGGTCAACAGGGCCACAAAACACCACCAATAAAACTCACCTGTAAAGACTATTGTCAATCCAACTTGCAAGGTGTTTACATAGAAGAAAGGAATGCATTGGTATTACATGGTAACCCAACGGCATGTACATACTGTAGCTATAAGAATTAATAATTGAAGTCCACAAAGGAACAACTAACAATCCTCTCCCCATATTCCACCCTCCCCCACCCCCTTGTGTTTTGCCCTCTGACACACCCCTTCTGTCCTGTCTCTCATACTGCACTCACATATTACACCCAGTGACAACTCCCTATCCCCCTACCTCACCCCCCCCCCCATCCATCTCTTATTGTCTCCCTTTCATCAACTCCAACCTTTTGATAAGAATCAGTTATGATTTACAACATAGAATAATTGAACTCCTTTTGATGTCTCTCAATGTAAACACAATATTTTGGGGGAGGGGATGGGGAGGGGGAGGGGGAGGGGAAGGGGGAGTCCTCAACAAACATTTTTGTCACAGGAAAATTTTTACATGTAAGTATTGAAACAACCTATAGAGCTTGATTCAGTGGCGTAGGAAGGTACTTTTGAGTGGGGGGGCTGAAGACTGATGGCCGGCCTGGGGGAGGGGTCTAAGGGGAGGGAATTTTTTTGCATTTCCAGGTGGCCTCAGATGCAATTTGGTGCAATATAGCACACTTCAACACCCACTCCATTTTGTAAATAATTTTGCATTTTCACCTGGCCTTAGATGCAATTTGGTGCTCCAAATGAGACGGAATGATACTTCCGCCCCCATATTTTTCACTGGGGGGGCTGGCGCCCCCCAGCACCCCCGGTTCCTATGCCCTTGGTTTGATTTATATCTTTGCAATGGTCACACTGTACACAATGCGGTATAACTCGACTCATAAACGGTAATAGTTAAACAGCTTTCAAACCGCTACAGTTCGTTTCATTTAGTGAAATTATTTAATCATCAAATTCAATAATGAATGATTCTTTCTGCTGCATATATTTGACTTTTACTTTTTTACCTTTGACTTTTGTCAATATTGTTTCATAATCTCTTCAAACATCCAAGTTAAGGATAAAAAATCATTCAAAGCTGATAAATTTGATGTTTGAGCAGCTGAGTAAAAATTCAACTGCCTCTTGTCTAGGTACGAGGGTTTCATACATTAAGAATTCAATTCATTACGCCACGGTCGCCCATGATGCTATGTGCAGCACAATAGTGTTCGTTACATCACAGATGACAATTTGACACAACTGAGGCGAGAGATCTTCCCTCCTATTACATCAACAAAACCCTTTTTACTCCAAAGGACCCTTGATCTACTTAATTCCTGTCGTCCAATAAAATGGTTTTTCCATCTCACTTGACATGGAGAGGGAACGCGAATCTCTCTCTCTCTCTCTTTCCAACAAAGACAGAGTGTTTTAATTTCCTCGGGGGCGGTGGGGGGGGGATACAAAATGCACTTCATATTGGACATTTCAAAGAGGTTGGCGTTAAAAACTACTTGAGAAACGGAGTGAATTGAGATTTCTGACAACAGTTTTGAAGCCAAGTACAGAATTGAATGGGATCTTAACTATGCACTGACAAGTGCAAGAGGATTTGACTATATTTAGAATGTATTATCAAAAATATGAATATTTTAAAAGTTTAAAGTTTAAGTTAAATGGACAACAATACAACTGTTCAAAGGAAATACAAAACATATACAGCAAATGATCTTATACCATCCAAAAGAAATTTTTATCCATTTAGCATTTCAATTTTTTATAGACTGGTAGAGGTAGTTTGGAAACATACTGAAATTATAG
>KN887268.1:136506-149206 GCA_000934455.1 Apostichopus parvimensis | reverse complement strand
TATATATATATGTGCTTGTGTGTGTTGTCTTTTACTCTCAGCTAAAGTGCAGCTTAAAATACCAACCATTAGGAAGTATTTATTGGGTGAATTTTGGGCCTTAAAAATTTTGGGGCCACAACTAGCCTGAGGCAATCACAACATGGTCATCCGGGCAAATGTCTGGGGGAGGCAGGGGACTAGAGGAGGGAACATCTGGCATGCAAGAGAAGCCAGTGTGTATATCATCATCTGCTCCTCAGTTAATAATAAATGAAGTGTATTTAGAGAGCACTGCAGTATTCAGATGAATTATATCTCTCTTCTTGTCTTTCCAAAAGAATCCTTTGATACCTGAAATTCTCATTGTTTACTTACTTACTTATATATTAACAATTCCATTTCACAGATCATGGTGACCGATACAATTCAACATTTTGCAAATTTGGTCAGAGCAGCATTCCTACCAGATACTCTGACAGATTTGTCCAATGAAGAAGATAGGCAGAAGTTAGGCTTTTGGAAGGACACAAACCGAGAAGGGTCCGGGGCGTGGCTGCCTCAGTGTGTCCGCAATGTTAGGTTAGTTTTAGTGTTTTGATTTATTATTCCTGTTTGCTTCGATGTGTAGATAGAATTATAGCACAAATCAGGATTGTACGCAGGCTTAAGTGTGCACAGGAACACATCAGTATCAAGCACGAGCGTATCCTGTGTTCCAGTGCCAGAAATCGTGCTAAGTAAGTGTACCAGGGGGCATGAAATTGAGTGTAATGAAATGTAAGAATATTTGACTTATTGTTGTATTAATTATTTATGTATCTCCAAATGGATTTTATAAACATATTTGATATTTGTTATTAATTGTTTGATTCTTGGGATTTCTTGGTGGTTGTGTCATTGCAGGGGTATACTTGGGTCCCTAATGACGCTAGAGGTGCCAGCCAACTGTTTAGATGTCCTACACTCCTTGCTGGCCGACCTCAGGATCCACTGCATGGACACGTTGTTCCAGGAGGCTACTGAAGGTAAAATCTAATTTAGACTTAATATCAACATTGCCCTCATAGAGTCTTGAAGGAGCAATGAAGTCTATGTTGATCTGCACTGACAGCTTGCATTTTTTCTTTGTAAGTTTTTTCCTTGTAAATTATGGATATAATGTTTTTGGCTTTATTGCATTTGTGTAATTTATTACTGTGCTTCATTGTCAAGTTTAGATTCGGTTTGAAATTACCGGATGTCATCTTGACCGGGACAAGTAATCTTTACCGTGTACAACCATCATTTTTGTCCGATTTACAGCGTTACAAGCTGTGGAAGTGGTTCAGTTTGTCGTAATCTTTCACATTTATTTCCATCATCAGAAGCTGAACTTTCTCTCGTTCTCACTTATTTATCTACAGAAATATTCTTTCTTTGGCCTAGCCCTGACTAGGAAATTGTAACAAACTTTTAAAGTGCAAACAAAAAACCTGGAAAAAATATAACCATGCAATGCAAAAAACAACTGGTATACATTGATCTGACCCAAAGTGCCTGGGAAGAGGGGGGGGGGGGCTTATGGGATGATATTTTTTGGGGGAAGAATGAGGCTTGATGATTATTTTCAATGATGTCATGAGTGATATCATCACCTCGTTTTGTTTTTAATTTTAGGCTTGCTTTCATCTCTTTACAGATATTCAGAACTTGTACACTCGAGAAACCTGGGTACTTCAGATGGATGAGCACGGTGGCATCTCATCATTGGTAAGGTTATTCTCGATCGTGATAAGATTATTCTACTCACGATAAAATAAATTGAGATGTCAAAATGCTTAAACTCTTCGATAATGTTTGTGTTTCCACTGTGAGTTTGACTCTTCATTTAGTCCTTCTGGAGGCAAGGATAAAGAAATTCATTAATACAAAAAAAAATGTGCAATGTTGATTTTTCTATAAACTTCAGTTGACATCACTTTCCTTTATTTTGTGATTTCACATTTCTGATATATCATTTCATTTCCCATTTTCAACATTAAATTGGCTATGTTACTTAAATACTAAAACTTGCAGAAATTGAGAAAAATCAAGTTAAAGAAAGTCACATATTTTCAACTATGGATATTGCCTAGGGTCTTACCAGCTCTGAGGCTCTAAGGAAACAATCCACGTTGAGGATAGACTTAATAAACCTTCATTTTGAAGACCTTGGCTAGTTAAATTATAAGAAAGTTCAATTTGATGAATAAAAGTTGATGACCAAATTTGAGGATTTGGTCATGGAAAGAGCTCGAAAAAGATGTGCAATCACTCTTTATAATCCTGGTACATGAACCAGTTTTAGTGGTCATATTGACTGTATATCTTAAACCTGGTTAAAATTGTCTCACTTTTCTTGCAGCCTACGTTATTTGAGAGTTTAGTGATTGACACGCTGCAGCATTTGAAGGAAGCCGTAACTAGGACCAAACAGGGTGAACTGAATGTAAGTTTAACATTTTCAACTTTTTACTTTTTGTAAATGTTGTGTCACATGTGATCTTGCCCTTGTTAATACAGATATGTTTATTGTAAATATACTTTCATGTTTTATACTGCCATGGAGTAAACCTTTCATCTTTTTCATATGTATGTTATGTTTTGATGGATGAAATGCCGTCGTGAATGTTTTATGCCACCCTCTGTTATGAAATGGAATGAGATGTACACTACCAAACTTTCAGAGAGACTCTTGCCAAGAGAGACTCTTGCCAAAATCCTTCAACGTTCGTGAGAGATTGACAATTCTGTGTTTTCGTCGCATTCCATTGACTTCTCCCTCAGCGTGACCACTGAAATGTTACTAGCTCTCAGGATTCTTCAGTTTAAAGATCAAAAATTGATGAAATTGCAGGATCGGCTGTTATTTTTCCACAGGCACTATTTACTCGCTGCTTTCTCCATTTTTCGTTGTATATTGTACTTATCAATCCTGTATTTTAATTGTATGTGTATGAGATATTTGCCTTCTGTCTAGTGTAAAGTGATATCTGCCTTCTATACTTGTCAGCTTTCAGTGTTTTGCTTTGAACAACGGTATTTCTTTCTTTACAGATCTTTGCTGATTACGATATCCAGAGACTGACGGTGAATCTCGCATCTGAAATGATCAAGGTAATTTCCATTGTTTTATTAGCCGCTTATGAAAATCTTAAATCAATAATATGTTCTCATTTATCATCATTTCATGTTGTTATAGCCTATGGTTTCATTGAATGTTGAAGTTAGCTGTTAATTTCATCACTGACTTTCTAGTTAAATGAATTATATTTTTTAGTACATTTAATTTTCTTTCCTCAGGCTTCCCATGTTGTTATAGCCTATGGTTTCAGTGAATGTTGAAGTTAGCTGTTAATTTCATCACTGACTTTCTAGTTAAATGTATGATATTTTTTAATACATTTAATTTTCTTTGCTCAGGCTTTTGCTGTTTGCTTGGAGCAGCTGGCTTTTAGAGGAGAAGCAGAGGCAGACTACCAAAAACAGAGGTAACCTATTATTCCTCATGAATATGCATAGAACACAATAATCCACGTTTTTCCTTGCAATAAATTTTCATGGTCTGCAATAAGTAAACGGTCCTTGAAAACTTCACAGGTCACAGAAATATCTACCTCAGAATCTAACGTCGTGGGGGTGTGTGGAAGGGGTTCATGCTTTGCCCACCTGTGCTTTCCATACATCAGGACATAAATCAGTCTTGATATTGCAGTTTTAAATAAACCAATGTTTGTCTTTTCAAACCAGATTATCGGACGTACAAACTCCTGTCTCTCTATTCCAACCAGAGGATAGCTTACCTTCAACTGTAAGTAAATCCAAACAATGTTTGATACAATTGCCTGAAAGTTTTTCTCCCGCAACAAGAAAGTTTCAACTAATGAAATTTTAGCTTTACTATGATATAACAATTTTTGCCCCAATTCTTTTATGTAAAGTAGGCTAGGCCAAAGGTTAACCTGCTATGAATGTATTTTCGGCCCAAATGACATGTTGATGTTTATTGTTATTTGTTGGAGAATATTTTTGTCCAAAGAGGAAATAAGGAGCTTGTAATATATTAAGGAGTCATTTTATATAATTAAGCACATTCTTAAGACAACAGGTTGTCAATTAATTTTCTATGAGGGTCACAGAGACATCTTTATATAAATGGGCAATGTGTAGGGTAGGCAGGTAGGATACTCAAGCCAAAGGCCTTCAGGCCCTGGAAACCAGATCAGCACAAGATTATAGATCCATTTGTTTTGGGGGGTTATTGGGAATTGGGAAAGCTGTAGTGGAATCTTCCACCTGCAGGATTTGGCTCGTGTGTCACCTATTGAGAACTACACTAGACTCTAGACAGAAGGTGTTCTTTTGTAGTAAAATTACCTATTGTTAGATTATATAATTTATCTTGAAATACCTAAGACAAACCTGTCAGTCTTCATTAGAAAAAAGAAAAACACTGTGGCATGTCTCTTGTTTCAAAACCATGGCTATATCACATTTCTCTATGTCACATCAACTAACAGCTGTATGCCAACATTCTCCATGTGACTTATGAAGGATTACTGACTTGACAATCTGAGTAAAATTATAGGCATAATGATTGTTACTTTGAGCAGATTGAGAAATGCATTGTTGTTAACAGCCTTGACATGCTTTCCATTTTTTTTTGTTACACAGGAACAATGTCTGGTGATTGTTCTCAGTAACAATAGCCATGTCTCTCAGCATGTCATTCCAAGTTTAATGAAGGAGTTTAAGAAACACGGATATCCAAATGTGCAAGAAATTGAGAATGTAATTATCGTTGTAATTTTGGGAAAGGCAACGGCCTTGGCAAGACCGTCATCTGCACCTGCGATGTTAATGTCGATATTGATCAGTGACGAAACCTTTATTTGATTTGTGAGATTAAACTCAAACAAGTCTAAAAGTGACATCACGGTACCAGTATTTTTGGTTGTTAGAAGGCCCGTTTGCCGAATGCTGTTACAGAAAGAGGGAAAGTCTTTTGACTTAGGCTGATACTGTTGATGACTTCATGAGTAATAATGTTTAATTTTGCTCTACAAATATGAACAGGAAAAAGCAGAGCTAAGTTTTGGGTGGAGTGTGGGAGGGGTGTTTTGGGATCCGGGGTTACATCTCTTTGACAAAGAAAACATTCTGTTTTGGTTAAGGTTTCATTTAATGTACCCTCTTCCTTTAAATCAAATAATCATATGGAATGATGAGGGTTGGTAGTATCTTTGAAACCTGTTTACATTGTTTAGTGGTAGAGATGCATAGCTCATTAAAGTTAAGTATCAAAAGTTTGAGGTATTTGCAATTTTCATGTTATCATTCATCTCAGAATGCTCAGGAAGCTTACGTCGAACTCGACGAGAAAATCTTCGAAGCATACTGTGAGCAGAAGACTGAGCCGTTGGTCGGAGCTCTGGAACCGGGAATGTACATCGGGCATTTCGAGTGGCATAATTGTCCCATTCCAACCGGTAAGTGGAACAGCCGATACCTTATGCCCTGATACTTTTATGGGAGGAACAAAACTTTCCATGGATAAAGTGAGAAGGGTGATAGGAATCCCCTTAAAAGAATGCAAAACAATTAAGTGTTAAAATGATTGGAATTTTTTTCACTTTTAACTGATGAAATTATCTGTGCATACAGGTGATGGTTTTTTTAAAAAAATTCTTTTTTAATCTGTGGTAGGAAGCATTAATATCAATTTTAAGATTCTCAGAAGCCTTTTGTGTATTAAATATAATTGCACTGCTTCATTTGTGGGTGGACAAGAAAATTAATTTGTTGGGTACGTGCTAAATGTTTCATATAGAGGTTCCTTGTGGGGAGCATACAAGTTGCGATATTTTGTTGGAGGGGGAGGTGGAGGGGAGGAGAGGTGGACATAATTTATTGCAATAAAAAGTTTATCAAACAAACTCTAACTTTTTGACAAAAGTGCAATTTTGCAAATTGTGTTTGATTCCTTTGCCTGAGGAAGCGAGAGCTTTCTATCTCTCACACTCTCTCTTCCCTTGAGAAAAATGTTTCCTATATAAGCAACTATAAAGCAACCCTATATTCTCAATTGTCTTTGTTTGTGTCTATGACAGGAGTGCGTCCCTACATCAAGACAGCCCTGATGAATGCTGTCACCATTCACGCAGAGATCAACGCCATCGCGCCCGCCTTCATGTTACGGGTCATGACCCAGGTACTGGAGAGTGTCAGCGAGGAGATGTCTCGACTCATCAGCTGTGCCATGGAAGGGTTCAGTCAGACCGGAGCTCTCCAGGCCAGACTGGACCTAGCTGCCCTGGAGGAAGCCCTGTCACCATACCGCAATGCCGGAACCAGGTTAGTATCTTCAAAATCACTTGAGAAGGATTTGAATTTCGATCATGTTGTTGCTCTCCTTAATAAGAGGGTGATAAATTCAGTAGTGTTTAAGTAGGTAAATTAAGAATTGTTTCATCATTTTTCAAAATTGATTTGAAGATACTGGTTTACTGGCTCAGAACTGATGTGTTAGAGGTGCAGAAAAAAAAAGCTTTGTCGGTTTTTTTTTGGTTTTTTTCTGCACAGGTGAATTCAGCCCCAGTCCACCCTGTGTTAGACCCTACCTACAAAAGTCTAAGGAAGTATTTGCCACAAAGAAATATGAAATAAACTGTTTTTAATTGGTTCGTGGTAAAGTCATTATAATAGGTTCCAAAACTGCATAATTTATGAAATTTAATTTTTTTTTTTTAAGGGGGGGGGGGGTTGGAGTGCTAAGTGAAAAGAACTGTAATGGTAAGTGGCTGTTTTAACTTTCAATACTTAATTGCATTCAGATTTCCCTATATTTGATCTGATTTAAGCTATCCATTTTTTACATCATTTTCTTTATTACTCTCTATGCAATTTTTCCTTCATTTTCAGCTCAAATTTCCAAGAAGCTCTGAACAGTATCCCTAAGCTGACCCACCGGAACGATCAAAAGTAAGCACAAAATGTCTGATCTTTTGTTTTGAGATCATCAAAAAGCAAGTATATCTCGAGTTTATTCAATGAAAATCTCACCAGAAATACCTCGATGTGAATGAGAATGGCAATCAGTGTCTGTAACCCTTCCTCAATCATGAGCAGAATACTCGCAGAGGTATTGTTCCATATATTTTCCATAGGGATGATGGTACAGTGCCTTGAGTCACTGGCTCAAATACCAAGTCACTGAGAGTTAGTGGTAGAGACTCCACTAGACCACAGACTAACGTGATTTGTAACAACCCTGGGTGAGGTACAGATGACCTCGAAGCAGCCGGGGGGAGGGGGGAGGGTAAAACACATGAACAGGCTTTTATGTCTGGACGTAGTCAAAGAAACAACTTCTTCTTCATTTTTGACTTCATTTTTTCAGGTTACTGCAAAAGTTGCTAGAAAAGTTTCAAGACGAGTGTGGTTTCCTGCGACAGTGTTTCACTTCCGATCCAATGGCGCTGTGACTGATCACGGCTGCGTCACTGTTCAAATCCATCAAAAGTGTGACCGATCACATGACTTGCCCTCTTCCTGCTGGACCTACCATAGTAGCGCCATCGATCACAGCTGCACTTGAGATTCATCGGGGGTGTGACCGATCACATGACTTGCTCTCTCCCTGCTGGACCTACCAGAGTAGTGCCACCGATCACAGCTGCACTTGAGATTCATCGGGAGTGTGACCGATCACATGACTTGCCCCCTTCCTGCTGGACCTACCAGAGTAGTGCCATCGATCACAGCTGCACTTCATCGGGAGTGTGACCGTTCACGTGACTTGCACTTCTATTAGAACCCTGGTATCCAAAGTTGTGGGGAGGGGGGTCGCGTACCCTTTTTAAGGTTGCCAAAATACTTTGGTGGGTACCCAAAAAGTTCAGAGCTTAATTTGAATACCAGAGTTATTATTGTACTTTTGCAAGAGTTTGGTTTCCTTTCTAAGAGGTTACATTGCAATTATAATCTGCAGTTATAATATCTGGGTGTACTTACTCAAGCATAGTCAAATTAAGAGAATCATTAAAAAAAACCTGTTCATTTTTTTTTTTTTCATCTGTTGAAAGTTGTAAGATTTATAGTAACTCCTAGCATGGTAAGGATATGGCATAGGAAAATCATATCATATCTTGCCAAATATTTGCACAGCCTTTGATGATATCAGAGATATGTCATATGTCAAATTGTAAGTAATATATTCTGAAATTTAACAGAATTCTGAGAGTTCCAAGGTCGGCAGATCCATTCATCCAAATCCATTTTCAACAGACAAATATTTGTATTAATTTGTGCAGTTAATGATTGCCGCAGAGGCCCCCAGACAGACAGGGCCCAAACTTGTCAATAACAAATTTCTGTTTCTTGCATGCCATTACCAAACAGTTTATTTTGTTAAGGTTATTTTTGTAGAAAATACTAAACCATCATTTATCAATTGTGCAATATTTAATTTGCTTTTCTACTCTAGAAATAAATGACTGTACCAAGCAAACTTTGGTAAGGGTTGTAATATTTTTGTGTATGTGTTATAGTAGTGTTTCAAGTTTATTATGATTGCAAGGCTAGCTAGTGATTTGATTTCACTACAACGAAGCAAAAAACCACAAAAGTGATGAAAAACACGTATAAAATATGATTGTGAACTGACTTTTTATATTTAAAGTTTTGTAAACAACAAGATCTCTCGCTAACATGTTGAGATAAACACATATCATTTGACTGAGCTATGTGACATTATACATTGACTGTGTGGCACTTAATTAAATTCTAAGCTTCCAAACAAGTTTAACATTCACTTCCACATTACATTACTATGTGTCATGTGCTACACAAATAAACCTCCCTCAAAATTCAAGGATTGCTATTGAACATATTGCTGAAAAGTTTTACAATGCAGCAAAAATAAGATGCCGTTGTTTACAAAGAGGTTTTGAATTACTTGTTAAAGCAAAATCCTGTGCATTACTGACAAATTAGACCAGAACAACTTTGAAAGCCAAACTTTCTCATCTGTCAGTTGCAGTGGTTTTTCTTTACAAAATTAATTCTTTGCACTCATGTATTTGAGGTGTGCGGTTGCCATGGGGAGTAACCATGACGACAGTATAATTGCCGACATAGTTCGGTATAGTTCAACAAGTATCTGACTACAGCACACCTTCAGATATACACCTACATTGATAAATGGTCACTTAAAATGTCCAAATATAATATCAACTCTTCCAACATGTTTTATAGGGCTCCTCGGAGTCAACAGGCTCTTCGACCTTTCTTAGACCTATTTCTGTAAAAAAAACCTTCTAACAACCCGTAATTAGGTGTGAAACCATTATCCTACAGGGAAATAAAATGCTGTAGTTTGCAGAGCACTTGCTAGGCATATTTTGCTTCCTTCCAATTGAATGCATTTAATTTACATGCAACTCTTCGAAATGCAAATTGTAAGTTTGCTTGAAGGTTCCAGATAAATACCATCCTGGACCAGTTCTTGTGCTATAGTCTGTGAAGAACGACATCGGGATAAGGCTCATAAACCGTGACGTCACAAAATCAATTGTTCCATTATTATCTGTTATTGATACAAATAATTGGAAATTTTGATTCAAACTTGTTTTGCAAAGAGACTTTTTTATATCACTTTTCTGTAGCAGTTTAGCAACTTTAGAGAAAATTAAAAAAACCATGACTTAGTAAATTCATGAGGAAATTTAAATATTTTTACAACTTATCCCAATTTACCTGTTCATTTTTAAACAGTGTTTATATGAGCAACCCAACTAAGAAAACAAGCTGTGGACTAGGAAAATCTAGAAGATACAAAGAGAAGACCTTAATCTCAGCTTTACTAATAATATCTCATTACTTTTCTTCTTTTTTTTTTTTCTGCATCTACGATTGCAAATCAAGTTTTTACACATTTATGACAAAAACTTTCAGATATATCACTTACATTCATTACAAGCTAAACGGAAAATGAACAATCACAAAAGTTTACAACCGCTGAAAGTAGAAGAAAAAAATAATAAATGAAGAGACGATATCGAAAGGATAAATACAAAGAAAGAGACATTTAGTACCAGAAGAAGTAAGGCGAATAATTTACATCGAAATAGGTAAACCTATGACCATTCCAACTTTGTTTTTTTGTACATCACCATGTCAACAAGGGTCTCTACATCAAAGAGCAACATCCACTCCACGGCACATCCAAAGGGGAACTATTACGACAATTTACAAATTTAATCTCCAGTTTTTTTCTGTTCAAAGTAATGTTAAAGAGGGCGACTGCTGAAATCGCTTTTAGGTTTGATTTTTACACTATTGAGTGGACAGTTTTGAGGATAAACAGATGAATAGAACTCAAACATGTTCCAGATGTTCTTTCATTTGAAGGACTTGAGCAAGTCTAACTATGACATCACAGAGCCACTAGTGTGGCTTTATCTGTAACTACATTTTTCTTCAATAAATGTGTTATTTCCAATGTTTGTCACTAAACTTTACATTGGCCTTGTCTTCAGTAGCAATACTGCTTTCTTACCAAGGATTATGATATTTTTTCCACCTTGGTAGCACTATGACATATACTCACAAACTGTTAGCCAGTCACATAACTTTCAAACTGATATTTCTTACATGGAATACAACATTTATTTTATTTTATCTAGGGGATGTCATTTGTCACAAGCCCTCCATATAGCATCGTGATGAAGTTTGTTTCTCCTTCAATTTTTACAACTTAACGGAGGACACGTAAGAAGGGTGTTTTTTCCGTGTCTTTTACAAGATTCGGTCGTTCATTGCAGAGAACTGCTGTAAATAGACTAACTGACTGTGACATATATCTTAGGTTTTGCAGAACGTAAGTACATC
Organism: Apostichopus parvimensis; assembly: GCA_000934455.1. NCBI lineage: Eukaryota > Metazoa > Echinodermata > Holothuroidea > Aspidochirotida > Stichopodidae > Apostichopus > Apostichopus parvimensis. The sequence goes on along the minus strand of KN887268.1, from coordinate 138,316 downwards.
CTTCTGCAATGCAGATCATGATCGTACACGATAGTACCCACATCTAACGATTCATTCCTCATACACGTCACAGAAGAAAGAACAGGGATGGGCGAGGCAAACATGAGGAAAACATTTCCACATTCTTACATTGTTCCTAGTATGACAAGCTGTTTGTGACACAGCCTTCATTCTCGTAACGGCAAGAAATGGTTCTCAACCACAAAGTTACGTGTCTTTAATTCCAGCTGATTAAGACTCTGCAAGTTGGATTTATAAATAATATTTAATATGCTGCAAAAGTATTAATTAAATCGTCATCAAAATTTGATGAAAGATATCAAATAAATCTGAAGTCCTTGACTGGCACTACTAGTCTCACAGATCTCTGTGATTTACGGATGTCTCACACACAACATCCGTGTCGGTCAGAATTATCAAACGATGTCACATATTATCATGACAGAATGACTTAGATGCAATGCTTGTTACCGTTAAAATCAAGTTTTTCTACTTCAGCTTGGAAAGCAGACGATGCAAAATGCCAACGCACTTAACTTTTATAAAATAATTCATGAAAATATTTGTAATTTAGAGTCCATACATGGTGTTACTGACTTCGATATAAGATATTATACGATCAAAACTTCTGCAATACACAATCCTTACCGCTGATGTTTGGGGGTCATGGCTGTCGATATGTTCCCTGGCAGAAATCAGCTTCCTTTGTAAGGACTAACTAATACATGAGAATGGAATGCATTGAAGAAAAAACATAATGCTGAAAAATCTTGCGACAAAAGTCTGCGACAGACGCAAAAGTAACGACAGGTTTAAAAAAAAAGTTAGTAAACCACTAATTGACATTGATTGTATCTTCTCTGAAATGAAAAGGACTCTCCGATATAGAAGATACAGGGAATCAACTCACTTACGGGTGAACAAATAATCGTAAATTGCTCCGATTTGGTGTCGAACCAAAACGTTGGAGCAGCTCTTCACCACTCTCCATCTACCACATAAAATGTTGATGCATTAAACTATCTTTGGGTGAGTTTTGCCCTTAAGAATGGTACACTGGATCGAGTCATTAACATCGCATGAGTAAAGGTACATTGCTTTTGGTTCACTTTTACCAAAAAAGTTTGGATTGGCTTTTCTCACCGCTATATTTATTTACCATTATAATGTTGACGCATTGAAGCTTTGAAATGTTGCAAAAGAATCCATTCGACCCAGGACAACTAGAGATTAATAAACTATTTCGACTGAACTGGAACCATCTTTCACATGGAGAGTGGAGTCGCAAAGTTCAGTTTGCTTGAAGATAGATTTCTCTCTCCACTCTGGATGCAGGGAATCACAGATGCCAAATCAGCTGTCTCCTACATGCCTTATGAAATTTAATAATACAAATAATAATTAAATACTGCTTACCCTCTAGTTTGATATTTATTCAGTTCTTTTATCTCTGCTGACCAGATACCGATGGTCAACCAGATTTGTTATCTACGAAATTAATTTGAACATTAACCATTGCACATACATCGAGAGAAGAAAAAAAAAGGAAAAAAAAATAGCGCTACTATCATTATTACTTTCTATAGTTCATGCTTTTCCTGTGACTTTCATTGTAACATTCCAATCATAAAATAGTACTTCATCTCCATGTTAACAGTCACCATCAACCTAGGTACCATCACCGATTAGACCAATAGTTGATCAATTAACAAAAATAGTATGAGTTCAATCAAATTAAAATTTAATCTGCTCCCTAAACCTCTCAAAACAAAACAACAGAACCAAACAGTCAGCTTAATTAAATTAAGAC